>JXTB01000224.1:305840-341420 GCA_002914805.1 Parasponia andersonii | reverse complement strand
AGTGTTTATGATTATATAGAAAAGCTTACTTATAACCTTCTAATATATTTATATATATAGAGGACATTAAGGTAATTCTACGCAAACTTGTTGGGTTATTTTTATTCTTATTTAATTTTGTTTTTGTTTTAGTTGGTAGTTTTAATGTGTGTAACTTATTGTAGAGTTTTGAGTGATTTTTGAATGCTCAAATTGATATTTTTTAGTGGAAGGAATAAAACTCCCTCCCTTGGAAGTATTTTCGTCCTATCTGGATGTAGAATGCTCCAACTTTGGATTGATTATTCATTGCCATGTTCTTGGCTATTCTTGTTGTCTCTATATTTTTAGTTTCAATAAAAAGAAGAAATAACTACTTTCTTTAAAAATGAAAGAACGAACTGGGGTGACTGGACCTAATTACTGAATGATCTGTCGATGTAAAACTAACCTCATATATTATAAAAGCTACTCTTTTACAACTGTCTTTTGATGAACTAAGAATGAGAACCGAACATTTATGTCAAATGTTTAGAGTTAATGAGCAGATGAAGCAATTTAAATTGATAACATCGAAATCTGATTTAGAAAGTTCTGGAAGAGTGTTACACGTAACAATAGATGATCACATATGTAGTCTTGTACACTAGTCATTTCGTGCCATACTAGAGGGGGGAAAAAAAGGTAGCTTTGGGTTAGTTAACAAACCAACCAAAAGCTGACTAATTGGTTTGAGTCCTTTTGGAGGCGCATAAACAGGCCAAACCGATCGATAAACATCCCTAGTGTTCCCGTCAAATTTTGTCAACTGCATTTCTTGTCAGAGAAAGTGGACACCAGTTGCTCTCAATATTTGCAAAAAACAGAGAATATATAGCTTAGGACACATTCGTAGCATCGGCTAAAGAACTACCTATTATTTAAATACCAAGTCTTGAATTTATTTTGGCAGTGTTGGCAAATTTGAGACTGGGGGAGAATGATTTTTAATTGTAACAGTTAACGTAATTGGTTGAACTTGACTTGAAATTATTAGATTAGAAAGTATTACAACTGTCTAGTCCCGAGACCGGGTCAATGGTAGAATGAGTATTTCATAAATTATAAATACAAAAAAAATAAATAAAAAGATTCAATTCATTCAAAATTTTTCTCCAGGGTCTCTAATTTTTCAAAACTAACCCCAACAAAATATTTAATTGAAAATAAAATCACACAGTTATGCGTCACTCATTGAACATAAATTGTAATTGAAATGTAGATTTTAAAAATGATATTAGTTTTAAAATCTAACGGTCCGATCGAAAAGTCAATTTCAAAACCAATTACATACAAAACTGTCTAACACTATTAAAAATGTGTACTATCATGGCGCTTAACAAGTGCCGTAATAAACGGGGAAATACCACGGCGCCTAAAAAGCGCCGTGGTATAGTGCCTAAAAAGCGCCGTAGTATTTAACTTTCACGGCATCCATAAGGCGCCGTGATATACTTTTCTCGGCGCCCATATGGCGTCGAGATAGGAACTCTATATAAAGGACCCAAAAAAACGAGGCCAGGATACTTCCCTCTTACTTTTCTCACCATTTTCCCTCTTCACTTCCAGCCACAGCCAGTCTCCCCCTTCCATTATTTTCACCATTTTTTCTGGTAAACAAGGTATGTTTAAGCTTTTAAACTCGTTTTTGTCGCTAAAATTAGCTTATCTATTGTCTTAACCATGATTTTGACCAATTATTTTGTAGAAATTTCATGTTTTAGGTTATATTTGAAAGAGTTTATATTTGGAATCCTAATTTATCAAATGTGAATACCTTGAGCATGTACTGATAATCTTTACTATTGTAATGCCGAATTAGACTATCTATTTAGTAGAAATCTTATTTTTGGGTATGTTTTCCTATTTAAGTGTAAATTAATCCGAATTTATTATTATTTAATTACTATTTTTTTATTTATTTTAGGTGAAATGTGAGTTCATTTAGTTGTAAAAAGTTTCAAATTGAAGGTGTATTATATGAATTAATACCAATTTCATGTTTATTTACTAGAAATCATATATTAGGTTATGCTTTTTAATTTCTATCCTTAGTGTCAATTAATTCAAATTTATGCAATTCTAATTGAATATTGTGTAGTTTTTTAGAAATTTACATATTCAATGTTTAATTTAAAGTATTGTAGATTATATATGTTTAATTTTATTTATCATTTTAATTTGCGTATAGGTTTTAGTAGAAGTTAGAATATTTAAATTACTTGTGAATTAGCAAACTGAGCAAACTGAGGTATATTTTCTCAAATTTTTTTCTTTTATTGACTTATGCATGTCACTTTCACATTGGTTTTATCTTATTATTTTCGAAAATTTAAACTAGATGAGATATGATATCATATAGGAAATTGTATGTTGTGGTGATATGATGATGTTATAATTGTATGGGATTGGTTGAGTTTATTATTTGTGTTGATATTATTTTGTCATATGTTATATTTGGTTAATTGACAAATTGTTTGTAACAAATGAGACTGTTTAAGAATAAATTAAGTTCTGAATTTGATAGTACTTAGAAATATAAGAATAATTTGAAATGAGTATTAATTTATAATTAGTAGTTTAGTTACTCAATTGGTTAATGCTAGAAATAGGGGAGATTATGTACAATTTTTTTTGGTACTCAATTTAGTTAGTTTTTTATATCAGTTGTTTATTTTTTATTTTTTATTTTTCAATTAGTCTTAGAATGGATAAGGAATAGATATTGGCAGATGGACTATCGATTGAATATAGAAAGGGAGTTGATAGCTTTTTGGAGTTTGCTATTGAAAATGTCAAAGATTCCAATTTAATTCTATGTCCGTGTATTAAATGTGGAAATTTGCAAAAGATAGGTGTTAAATAGATAAAAGAATACTTATATTTCAATGGAATAGATCAAAGTTATAAACAATAGATTTAGCATGGTGAAAAGGTTCCAATTACCGAATTTTCGTCAAAGAAGAGTATAAGAGATGATTATGAGTTAGATTTAAATGATCTTTTTGAAATGATTGATGATGCACAGTATGAAACAGATATAGATCCTGTTAAGTTTCAATCATTACTTAATGATGTTAAGAAACTGATCTATCCGGGTTGTACAAAATTTACAAAGTTATCTGCATTATTGAAATTGTATAATTTGAAAGCAAGACATGGATGGAGTGATAAGATTTTTTCAGACTTGTTAGCTTTACTAGGAGAGATATTGCCAAATGATAATGAGATACCACCTTCTTTTTATGAGGCCAAAAAGACTTTATGCTCATTGGGTATGCAATATGAGAAAATTTACGCTTGCCCAAATGATTATATTTTATATCGAAAGAAATTTAAAGATGCAATTTGTTATCCAGTATGTGGTGAGCTTAGGTGGCAACAGAATAAGAATTCTAAAGAGGTAAAAGTTAGAACCCTGCTAAGGTTTTGTGGTATATTCCTCCAATTCCTCGTTTTTCCCGTCTATTCCGAAATCGTGAGCATGCTAAAGACCTAATATGGCATGCGAATGAGAGGATAGAAGAAGGTAAACTTAGACATCCAGCCGATTTACCGGTTTGGAAAACAATAGATTACAAATGGCCTTCTTTTGGAAGTGATCCAAGGAATCTTCGTCTTGGTCTATCTGCGGATGGTATTAATCCTCATACAACTCTCAGTAGCAAATACATTTGTTGGCCTGTAATGCTTGTAATCTATAATCTTCCTCCATGGTTGTGTATAAAAAGAAAGTTTACACCTCTTACAATGTTAATATCAGGACCTAGATAACCTGGTAATGACATTGATATATATTTATCCCTGTTGATTGATGAGTTGAACAGTTTGTGGAATAATAATGTGAAAGCCTATGATGCATATAAGGATGGAGATTTTACTCTCAAGGCTGTCTTACTATGGACAATTAATGACTTTCCTATATACGAGAATTTGTCTGGATTTTCCACTAAAGGATATAAAGCATGTCCTATTTGTGATTAGAAAACAAGTTGTTAGTTCTTAACATATACTAGAAAATTGAGTTATATGGGCCATAGAAGATTTTTACCTCGCAAACATATATACAGAAATTAGAAAAAAGCATTTAATGGTTCTCAAGAATTTGAATTGGCACCAAAACTTAAACAGTCTCTAAGCTCGAATTTAGGCTTGGAAAGATTAAAATAAGTGATATCAGTAAGAAAAGAAAAAGACGCAATAATGTGAAGATTGTAAAAACCCCAAAGAGTTGTTGGAAGAAGAAATCTATATTCTTTGAGTTAGAATATTGGCAACATTTACTTCTGAGACATAACTTAGATGTCATGCATATTGATAAGAATATATATGATAGTATAATTGGAACTTTATTAAATATTCCAGGGAAGAATAAGGATAGTATTGGTGCCCGCATGGATCTTGTTGACATAGGTGTTCGAAAAGAGTTAGCTCCTAGAGTGGGGGAGAAGCGAACATATTTATCTTATGCTTGCTTCACATTGAAAAAGGAAGAAAAATATCAATTGTGTCAATCTTTATTTAATGTGAAGATTCCTGAAGGTTATTCTTCTAATATTAGAACATTAGTAGATATGAACGATTTGAAACTAGTTGGACTTAAATCTCATGATTGTCATACACTAATGTAATATTTGCTACCTATAGCGATCAAGTCTGTATTACCTAAAAATGTTCGATATGCAATCACCAAATTATGCTTATTTTTTAATGGAATTTGTTTTAAGGTGGTCAATGTATCCAAGTTAGACGAACTACAATGTGAACTTGTTGTAACATTGTGCATGTTCGAGCAGTTTTTTCCTCCTAGTTTTTTTGATATAATGATACATCTTACTGTATATTTGGTTAAAGAAGTGAAGTTATATGATCCTGTTTATTTGAGATGGATGTATCCATTTGAAAGATACATGAAAATTCTAAAAGGATATGTTAGAAATCGAAGCCGGCCAGAAGGATGCATTGTAGAGTGTTATATCGCAGAAGAAGCTGTTGAGTTTTGTTCTGAGTATTTGGCAAATATAGAAGCTATCGGAGTACCCACATCTTTAAATATTAATAAAATTGTAAGTAGTGGTATCGTGTATATAGTTAAACGAGAACAACTAGACCAAACATATCTTATTGTATTACAAAATATAGTTGAAGTCCAACCTTTCATCGAGTAAGTTTTATTGTGAATTAGATTTATATTGATTGAATGTTGAATTCTTTAATAATAATGGTTTACTTTGGGGATGATTTGTTGAAGGGAGCATATAAATTGGATTAAAACAAAATTCTCAATGAAATCAAAAAGAGAGAAATTGATCCATGATGAACATCATCAAACTTTTATTAGTTAGTTTCGCGAACGGGTAATTCCAATTAGTTGTTACAATTAATTATTTTATTTTATTTTTTTCCCTATTTTAGAGTATGAGTACTAATATGTTGGGTTTTCTAATTGTTAATTTTTCATTTTGAATAGACTGTAATTGAAATGAACAAGGAAACATATAATCTATCTGAAACATTGAAATAGATATCACGTAGACCATCATTGGATGTAATTAAGTACAATGCTTATCAAGTTAACAATATTCATTTTTACATAAGAGACCGCGACAACATAAGAATAATCCAAAATAGTAAGGCAAGTATTGTTGCAAAAACCATACGATTTTCAAGTTCGAAGGATAAAAACCCAATAGAGGGTGATATGGTATACTATGGCATTATTGAGGAAATTTAGGAACTTGATTTTATCATATTTCGGTTCCCGGTATTTATGTATTAATGGGTGGAGAGTAACCATGGAGTTAGAGAAGATGAGTTAGGTTTCACTTTAGTTGATCTAAACCGGATAGGTCACAAGAATGATCTATTTATATTGGAAACACAAGCAAAACAAGTATTTTACGTCAATAATCCACTTGATGCTTGATGGTCAATTGTTCTTGCAACAAAACCAAAAGAATATCAAAATTTAGGAGTTGAAGATGAGAACAAAATACTTGTTGCTCATGAAATATTCTCAACAGGAGTTTCGGTGGAGGCTTTGATAGAAGACATTAATGAAGGTAATGTTACATGTTTATGAGATGATGGTGAAGGTATTTGGAATGATAATCAAAGAAAGAAACCAATGAGGTATAAATCAAATAAGTTATATATTTTTGTTTCATTTTTATATCTTTGTGGATTGATGTTTTGTTTTTTAAATATATTATCTCGTATGTTTACATGCTTATTATTTTCTATCTTAATTTTTTATCTACATTTATGGTTTTATTATTTAACAGATAATTATTGACATGGAAAATGAAGGTACAGATAATGTTTATCAATTTACACCATCACAAAATAGTCAAGGTGAAAGAAAACACAAAAAGAAACCAAGAGGAACGACTCAAATGAAGGAGTTGATTATAAAAAGAAGTGATAACAAAAAAGAAGTTGTCGCGTACAATGAATGGGGACAACCAACTGGGGATGAAGGTAAACATTTGGCGAGCTTTTGTGGCTTTATGGTTCGTCGCAAGATCCCAATAAATATTGATAACTGGACGCTTGTACCAACGGACCAAAAAAATGAGCTCTGGCATATAATATTGATATGAACATGAATCTTTTTATTTCATATTTATTAGAATATATATTTGGTATTAACATTATTTCTTTTACATTATAGGAAATATTTGTATTGGACTATAAGGCAAAAAAAGAAACTTTAAAAAGTTGTGGGAAAATGTGGAGAGATTTTAAGTCTAGGATTACAACTGAATTGATTTATGAGTATAGAGTTACTTGTCCAGAGTTATTAGAACACCTACCAGCATCATATGTACCATGGATTGAACCTAAAGTTTGGGATGAGTTTGTTAAGAAAAGAGTAAGTGGAGAATGGGAGGAAGCTAGGAAAGTACAACAGGGAAGAGCAACGCAAAATAAATATCCACATCATATGTCTCGCTTGGGTTATGCTGGATTAAAAGCTAAGATTGAAAAAGACGAAGGCCGATGTGGTATTGATAGATCCGAGCTATAGAGTAGAGGATGCGTCCCTAAAAAAGGTCATACTGAGGGAATCAAAGTGATAATTGATAGAATTATAAGTTACTTATTACAACATATTGATTATATTAATTTGTAATTTTGTTAAAAGTATAGCATAGTCTAAGGTTAAATTTTGTACATGTTTTGTAGGAAGATTATAATCAATAATTCCAAGAGGAAAATCTCGAGATAGACGGTTCTAATAATATCTTAACAATGGCTTTAGGCATTTCTGAATATTCTGGACGTGTACGGGGAATGGGATTTCATGTTAGCCACAGACAATATTTTCATCAACCTGCTTCAACAAAGAAGAAACAATCATTTGATTTGAAACAATGGCAAGATGAACAAACACACAAGATGCAACAAATGCTTAAAGAACAAGAAGAACGGTTCAAAGCAGAAATTACTAAGATTCAAGCAGGACAACAAAGTAATGTTGGTGGTTCTAATACAACTCCATCACGGCCAGAAATTCAAAGGGAAGAAGTGCAACTACAAGAGATGCATGTGAATCCAATGGTGGCTGTAGGAACATCTTCACTACTCAAAAAAATATGTTTATATGAGTTTTTTTCTTATTTGTTTATTAACTACTTGTATTTATAAATTATGTTTGATTTTCTATATTGTAGAACTGACCATACAAGCTTACAGTGGGGTCTCGTGATAACATAGTTGCTTTAGGACATGTACAAGAGTCAACCTCATCAACTATTATTTACGATAGAGAATTGGAGGAGAATAATTTTCGTGTATCAGTAGAAGTTGTTCTTGATGCTATAGCCCTAATTCCTATTCCAAATCCAGATGATGATACAAAGTTGGTAGATGACGTACTTGGATCGTATCTTGCATGGCCTAAGATGCTTGTCATCTTTGAAGATAATTTGGTACGCAGACCCATTTTCAAAATAAATTCATCCTTTATTGAATTCTAATGTGAATTATTAACTTGTTTGTTAACATTTCATCATTTATTTAGATTTTAAGAATTTAATGATATAAATAGGTATCAAACGGGGAAGAATAAATCTTTATAACCATAGTCATCTCAAACACAAGAAATAGTATATCCACAAAGAAAGAAAGTGGAATCTGTTACACAAACATAGTTTAGATTTATTGATGGTGCACCAGCTTCTATAAGATTACTATTGAATACCATTCAAGGAGTGGATGAATGTGTTGTTGTTAATGTTCCCTTTGGTGAAGAAGTGTTTGGAGAAGCTTTTTTGTTTGTCCGTATTCAAAGAAGACATAATTGAGTTTTGCACGTTACAAAAGATTAGAGTCGTACCTATTATGTTATACATGAGGTAAGAAGTTTATTTTTTATATATATATATAGAACTTCATATATATATATATATATATATATATATATATATATATGTATCTGTAGTTGGCAATTATATAATACAACACTTAATTCACATTGCATTTTGTACTTGGAGGCATTTACACCATTTAGTGACCCAATATGGCTATCAAGATAGGTATATATTACAGAAGGTGGTTCACGTGAAGATCGTGCTATAAGTTTAGCAATCCGGATGTTATCCATGGAGAATGAACATCAATTTCTAATTATACCTTGAAATCATGGGTAAAATTTTAAACTTAACAAATTGTCATATGATCAGCTACTTCCTATATGAAGTTAATTGTTATATATTAATAATCTTTATCATCAATTTTATGAGTAGGGACCATTGGATGTTACTTATCATTTATCCTCTCAAAGATTATGCATGGTTTCTAGATCCTCTCGGCTTAGCTCTCCGTGAGGAAATTAGCTTAACAATGATCGAGTAAGTTTTCTAATAGTTATTTTGTTATAGTTCATTTTCTTATGGTATTTTTACTTATAGTTGCTATTGCTAACCTTTTATTATTGTGTTTGCGCATTTTCAATTCAAAGTATATTCAAGATATATAATGTAGAAAAAGGGAAGAAAGGAAGACTAAATGGTCCAGTTTATAAGTTAATAAAGGTACTAAACTTGAATTAATAACACTTGTTGGGTAGAATATTAATTAAAATTACTTATGTTTATTTTATACTTATGTATAGTACCCAAGACAATCGACAAGTATTGAGTGCGGATTCTACATATGTAAATTTATGAGAGAAGTCATTAAATAAGCCAATGTTATATCATTTACCACAATGGTATATAACCATATGTTTAATTAGTTCTATTCTAATTTATAGTTTGATTGATAACTTTCTAACAAATAAAGTGTTTGAATTTGTAGTTTAATGGACAAAATTTCTATACAAAGGATGATATCAACGGACTTCTTAAAGAGTGGGTCGAAGAACTAATACAATTTCTCATTTGAGGTTCTTAATCTTTGTTTATTTAAACTATATATAGTCTTTGATGATCATGNTACTTCCTATATGAAGTTAATTGTTATATATTAATAATCTTTATCATCAATTTTATGAGTAGGGACCATTGGATGTTACTTATCATTTATCCTCTCAAAGATTATGCATGGTTTCTAGATCCTCTCGGCTTAGCTCTCCGTGAGGAAATTAGCTTAACAATGATCGAGTAAGTTTTCTAATAGTTATTTTGTTATAGTTCAGTTTCTTATGGTATTTTTACTTATAGTTGCTATTGCTAACCTTTTATTATTGTGTTTGCGCATTTTCAATTCAAAGTATATTCAAGATATATAATGTAGAAAAAGGGAAGAAAGGAAGACTAAATGGTCCAGTTTATAAGTTAATAAAGGTACTAAACTTGAATTAATAACACTTGTTGGGTAGAATATTAATTAAAATTACTTATGTTTATTTTATACTTATGTATAGTACCCAAGACAATCGACAAGTATTGAGTGCAGATTCTACATATGTAAATTTATGAGAGAAGTCATTAAATAAGCCAATGTTATATCATTTACCACAATGGTATATAACCATATGTTTAATTAGTTCTATTCTAATTTATAGTTTGATTGATAACTTTCTAACAAATAAAGTGTTTGAATTTGTAGTTTAATGGACAAAATTTCTATACAAAGGATGATATCAACGGACTTCTTAAAGAGTGGGTCGAAGAACTAATACAATTTCTCATTTGAGGTTCTTAATCTTTGTTTATTTAAACTATATATAGTCTTTGATGATCATGCTAGTTTGGCTTAGAAAACTAATGTATATATATATATATATACTTAGTTTATATAGACTATATAGATATGATTATGATCAAGTTATTATGTTAATTTAATATTAGTATGTAAATATATATTTATACTCTATTTTATTTCAAATATTTGGTGTATGTAATGAATTTGGATTATATTTATAAAATTCCAGGGGGTAGTATAGACAAATACGTTACAAATACCCCCTAAAAATATATACCAAGGCGCTTATAAGACACCGAGGAAGATTTTATTTACCAAGACGCCTTGGAGGGGCCGTGAAAGGCATCTTCCACGCGCCTTTTAAGCACCTTGGTATTTAGATACCAAGGCGCTCTGGTAGACATCTTCTACGGTGCTTTATAAGCGCCTTTGTAGCCAAAGCCTATTATGGCACCTGCAACCAAGGCGCTTTTGTGGGCGCCGTAAAAGGCATTTCTAGGCACTTATAAAATTCCTTGAAAGACCTTTTTTATTGTAGTATAACGAAATTAAAATCAAACAAAGAAAAATTGAGACACGAGGTACCTACCATCAGATTGCCTGTGAGAATATGAGTCCACAACGACCAGTTTCGCGGCGAACGGTGGCCGGAATCAGCTCCGGCGAGCAAAACCAGCCGCGGCATTTTTTGCGTTTTTCCGGCGATCGATGGCTCCAACGGGGTTGGTTCTGGCAGCAAAAGTTTCGTACGATAGCTGAGCATCGACACCGGTAGGTGGTGCGGGACAACGACGGACGGAGTAAGCTCAACAGAGCTTCGCCGAATTTTGGGTTTTGGGTTTTGCTCTAGGGACTAAATCGAAAAATAAAGAGAAAATGTAGGGATTTATGGGCAATTTCCGTAACTGTAGCACCACGTGTCAACTTCTGGTTAATTGAGCACTATTTTGCTTATCTGCACTTGGACCCAGTTTTCTGAAAATCTTCTCAAAAAAACCCTTGAATAATTACATTTGGCCCCAATTTTCAAATTTTTCTTACATTTTTGCCCAAATGAACTTAGACCCAAATCCGTTCAAATTCATTCTTTTTTTTTTGGGTCAAAACTAATTTTTCCTTACAATTTTTATGGGATTTCACAATAACCTTGTATATTTATAAATTTATTAAGTCAGAACTTGAGAATGTGAAAGATTTAAGATATAAATTTTCAATAAAAAGTGTTTAGAAGATTACGTTTTGATTATTTCACGGGATATTAAGTACTGGAACTATAAGCTAAGATTTCTATTCACTTTAGCCCTTCGCTTTTTCTCGTATATCCCGTTAAACATCCTTAAATTTTAAGGTCAAAACTTGAATTGATTTCAAGCATTTAGATCAAATCCAACCATTGATCTGGGCAGTAGAGAAAGAAAGGAGATTTTGAGCATACCTATCTGTCTATCGTGTGCAATTTGGTGTATTTGAGCATATACCTTAAAATTATATCGGAATTTTCCATTTTTAATTGGACAATTTACAACAGATAGCCTCACATAAGGCCATATTAGGTCAATCTTACTATAGTTGTGCTTATATATATAGGAAAATTCTAGTATAGGAAGGGTTTCTTTTCTAATTGGACGGCTTATAGAAGATCTAGTTTTGATTTAAAAAAAAAAAAATTTAACGTGCTCATTATCATACAATAACAAATCTCATATTCTCCCCTTTTCTAAAAATATGTTCAAAAAAGAAAAAAAAAAAAAAAGAAGAGGAAGGGTGAATTCCGGTGTTTGCGAAAATGAAAATCTATTAGTTTATATACATATATATATATATATATATATATATATATATATATATATATCAAGCTAAAGAACTTAACATAACAACGTTTCTTTCGTTATTGGCTTATGATTGCTATTTGGTTTATAATTACTGATAGTAACAAAATTAGTTACTTGGAATTCGAAACCAATAACAAAATTAACTATTGTAAATTAGTAGCCAGTTTTGTTAATTTAGTTAATGAAAATAATAACTTAAGAAACCAATCTAGTTATTGAGAAACCAAGTTGGTTACTGGCTTTTTTTTTTTTTTCTTTTGAGGTAATGGTTACTAACTACTCTTAAAACTAAGTTGTAATCGAAATCAGTTCCTACTTGTAACTGAAAACTAAGTTAATAGTTGGTTACTAGCTTTTATTTTTTTTTTTTTCTTTTGAGTAAATAGTTACTGACTACTCGTAAAGCCAAAAGCCAAATCAAATTGGTTTTTATAGGTAATCAGAATCCAACTTGAGAAACTACTCTGGCTATTATATTTTTTTTCTAGAGGAAATGGTTATTGGCTACTCTTAAAATCAAAAACTAATCCAAATTAATTTGTACTAGTAACCTGAAATAAATCTAGTACTTAGTTACTCATTTGGTTATTAACAAGAAACTAAAGATGTCACGATTGAAATTCTAAGGCTGTGACTTTTAGTAATTTTAAGTGAAAATAGTGATGAATGGTAGTTTCTAAAATTTCAAAAAAATTTAAGTACTTGAAATTTAGGTTTAGTCCTCCAAAGTAAGTAAATTACAAGATTGGACAAATAAAAAAAATTTTGATATTATTTATAGTTTTAAATTTCCAAGTAAATTTTTCATTTTAAGATGAGAAAAAATCCTAATTAAGTAGTTTAAAAATTTTTTTATTAATTCATGAAGATTAATAAAGTAGTTCAAATTAAAACCCTAGGCCCAATGTTCAAATAATTTACATAAAATCATTTTATTTTCTAAGTACTCTATTTAATAACAAAAATCATGCTCATACATCTACTCAATAAATATATTACTATTGGCTAAATAAATTTAATTAAGGAAAAAAAAAATTGATACCGAGTACCGAGTACAAACCAACCAATGAAAATGATTTGAAACTACAAGTATATGCCAAACATGCTTGCTAGGCCCCCAAATTAATTACCGCAAAATAGGTCAACACCTGAAATGGGAGGAAGTAGGGGGTGAGCACAAGAATGCTTAGTAGAAACTCAATCACCTGTTTAAGTGGATGCAATTTTAGCAAACCTGCATGGCTAATGTTTTTTTTTTCCCAAAATCTATTAATAAACCAAATTTATAAACAAGTGGTATCCAGAATAATCACATATTCAAAACCAAAATAAAAAAATCGCAAGATTGTACATATCATAAATTAACTTATCCCATGAGCTCACACCCTCATATCATAAACTAGAGTAACTCGTATTACGTGTACTTAGTACTCTCTGCTTGATATCTATCCCAGAAAATCGGAGGGACACCCATGTGTCTAAGCCTACTGAACCGGAGGGGCAACTGAATGCTTATACCTACTGAATAAGGATAATCAGAAAAACCCTATGAGGGTTTTTGGGCTCTCACCGAAGGCGGATGTACTAGTTCGCTTACTACAACAATGCGATACTTAAAATGTATCTCATGTGTGATCCTATGGTATGTACAATACGTAATAAAATATGCATAATAATCATACAATACATAACCAAATAATGCTTTAAACTTCAACTTGGCATTATTCTGGGATTTACTATACATGGGCAGCACACCTCTGTTTTATCCCATAATCATAATATAAAAATATGTATAAAATTCATACAGCTCAATCCCAGCATAATCCAATAATTTTCAGGAATTTATCCGAATATCATTTATTCACGATTTTTCACAAAAATAGTTATAATGAAAATTTTCAAATTAAAACATGTATAAAATCTGGTAATTGAATCCCTACCTCGAGATTGTAGTTATTTTTGGATAACAACGCTAGAAATATCCTCAATTGATCATCGGGTTATTCGGACAGTTGTTTTCGAATCTCGTCACGTTCACTTGAAAAGTTGACTTTTTAAACAAAGTCTCGGATTGAGAAACAGAGGCCACCACTGAATTTAAAACACCCAAAAACATTAGTTTAGTTATAAAGTTCGTCGAAAATGGGTCCCGGTACGGAACCGGCCCGTGGCACGCAAAATGGTGCAATTCACGAGTTATTTTCTTGATTTTTGTGCCACTTCAGAAAATAGTGGTATTTTATATCAAACTTTATGTCCCGACCTCACTGAGTCCAAATTCGAAGTCAGAACTCAGTTTCGAGGTCCCGAACATTAAATGGGCTCAAAAATCCAAAAATTATAAAAATACCATATTTTGAAAATAATTAGAAAAATACCACATTTTCATCCCAATAATTAACGATCTTCCGGTTATCGTTTTAATACTTTAAAATCATGAAATTTCATGTTTCAAACTCCTCTTTCACGTGGTAAAATTTTCTCGGGAAAAATAACTCAATTCTGAAATAATTACGAAAATACCACAAAAATTAAATATTATAAAATATTGCTACAGTAGTCAACTTCTCACTAGAGCCGATTTGAAGGCCGAGAATGAAATCTGGAGTTGAGATGAGTCTAACGGTGGTGGTGGTGAGGTGATCGAACGTCGGAGGAGGAAATGGCGGGCGAAAAACCGATCTGGTGGTAGGACCTTCGGAGTGCTCTATCTCCGGCGAGAGGCGGCGGAGCGAGACGGCGGAACCAGGCATTGCTTTGTCGGTGGCTGGGCAAGGACGTAGGGTAGCGTGTCGGGTGGTACAGTGGCCGGTGGTGGTCGCACGTGAATAGTGGCAGAGAGTGTATCGGGGGACCTCCGTGAAGAAGAAGAGAAAGTTGGGGGGTTTTATACAATTTTCGGGAACTGTAACAGTGGAACACGTGGCGCAATCTGGTTCGATCGAAAAAAAAAATTTCTGAAATTTCACTTTGGCCACAAATTTTAAGAAGATTCTTTCACTGTAGTCTCTCCTTAATTACATTTTTGTCCCCGGTTTGAAATTTCGTTTTCACTTTTACCCCACATGCACCTAGACTTTATCTTGTCTAGATTCAATACCAAATTTATTTCAGATTCTTATTTAATTAATCCAAAAATACAAATTATTAAATTGCCCTTGATTCTAAAATTACTTAATTACTCTTACAAAATTTAGGATTTTACAAAAGAAATCAAATTAATTACTAGATATTTCGCTAAAAGAAAACCAAATTGATTTCCAAGAAACCTTTGTGGTTTCATGTGATCTACTTATATACAAGGCATTCTACAAAAACGAAACTAAACTAGATTTTAGGAAATCTTTGCATTGATCTACTTACGTATAGGGTAATATGATAAAAGAAAATCAAATTGGTCTCTAAGAAACATTTGTGGTTTCCAAAAGTTTCTTATGATTTGCTTACGTACATAACATTTCACTAAAAAAGAAACAAACCTAATTTCTAGGAAACTTTTGTAGTTTTTTATAATTTACTTATGTACAGAATATTTGTTAAAATGAAATCAAACTAGTTTTCAAGAAACCTTTGTGGTTTTCTATGATTTACTTACGTACAAGAAATTCTACTAAAAAGAAATCAAACTAGTTTGTAGGAAACTTTTATAGGTTTAGGATTTCTAGGAAATCTTATGGTTTCCTCTGATTTACTTATATACAAGATATTCTGCTACACATAATTCAAACTAGTTTCTTGAAAAAAATTTTGATTTCCTGTGATTTATTTTTAAATAATGTATTTTGCTATAAGGAAATCAAAAGTCTCTAGGAAACCTTTGGGACATACAAGGCATTTTGCTATAAAGAAAGCAAATTAATTTTTAGGAAACTTTTGTGGAAAGGTTTCCAAAGGTTTCCTATGATTCCCAAAAGAGACTAACACGGTTTCTAAAAAGCATTTATGGTTTTCTATAATTTATTAATGTATAAAATATCACACTAAAAGGAAACTAAATCGGTTTCTATGAATCCTTTTATGATTTCTTATAATTTATTAAAATTCTGCTAAAAAGAAATTAAATTGGTTTCCTATAATTTACTTATATACAAAGTATTCTACAACACATAAATCAAACTAGTCTCCTGGAAACTTTTTTAGTTTCATGTGATTTACTTACGTATAAAGTATTCTACTATAAGGAAACTAAACTAGTTTTCAAAAAATCTTTGTGGTTTCTTATAATTTATTTACATATAGGATATTTTACTAAAATGAAACCATACAAGTTTACGTACAAAACATTTTGCTAAAAGAAAACTAAACTGATTTGCTAGAAACCAAAGGTAGGCAAAAGAATGAAAAAAAAAACATGTTTTTCTTATTTTGTAAAGATTAGAGAAAAAAAAATAAAGTAGTTAATATGTCCTAAGAAGAGGACAATGGAAGAAAAAATTGGAAGAAACTAATAATTTTTTTAGAAAAAATGTGAAAAAAAAATAATGGAAGAAACTAGTTAAATAAAAGGAAAAACCAGAAGAAATTAAGGAAAAAAATGAAAACAATGGATAAAAACAAAATTAATGAAATAAAAGAAAATTTTGGAAGAAACTAATGAAAGAGATAAAAAGAATAGAAAAAAAAACTTAACGAAACCTATGAAAACAATAATAAAAAAAAAAACTAAAGGAAAAAAAACTCATGAGCAATAAAAATAATAATAAAAACTAATGGGAAAAAAACTAATGAAAGTAATAAAAATAACAAAACAAAAAATAAACAAAATAAAGTCATGAGGTTTGAACCCCACTAAAATGGAATTAGATCGGTGGCCGAACCACTGAGCAAATAAGTAACATCATTACATTTATGACATTTAATATTAAAAATCCATGTTTTTAAGAAGGATGACAAAACTTACAAAGTGCCACCGCATTTTCTAGCGGAAGTATTTAAGAAAATGCTACCCAAAGTCGTACAGAATTTTAATTATTTGGAAAAGGTCATAAATTTGGTATTATTTTTGAAAACATAACTATAAATGTCTAAAACTCTTGGAAAAAAACTTGAGTCACCGTATTTGTGTAATTCTTTTTTGTTTTTTTTTTTAAGGTAAAACCCTAATTTCTCCTCTAAAAATCTATTGGGCCCTGGAATGGGCCGGACAAGGTCTAGCCCATTTGTTCCGTACTACACCATGGAGCTCCTTAATAGCATGGCCTTTCCAAATAAGCCCGAAACAATTTGAACCCAAATATCGCAGAGTGAATTGGAATTTGGAACTGGAGGCACCCACTGCTTCTGATTTGGGCAATCCACATAGTCAAGTTGGTAGTTCTTCTCTTTGCTTCTCCAACTTCAGCTCCTTTATTTTTTGGAATTTGTTTTAATTTAACTGTGTTTTTTGAGCTGTGGATCACTGTGGCTGCGTTTTTATTTTTGTCTAAACTGGCAGTCAGCTTTATTTGCGTCTTTCTCGTTTAATCTATATTATTTTTCTCTGCGGCAAATTATCGAACATCTTGCAGCCATTATGAATGGTCTGTAAGAAAGAACTGGGCTGAGCTGAAAATATAAAACTTAAGCTTTTTCATTGAAAATGCTAGATAACAGTTAATAAATGTCCATTTCTGATATGGGTTTGAATATTTATGTAACTATTGTTACGAAGCTGCAAGCTTTAGATTATTCAGTGGCTACCGAACATGGGAACCATAGAGCGGTTTTATAACTAAATTCGTAATGTTTCATTTCATCAACACTTAGAATTGATGCACTTGCTGTGGAAAATTTTGTTTAGAAACTGATCTGGGTATTGTGAAATATAGATGAGCGAGTAGACTAACTATAGCTGCAATTGGAATAGAAGTGGGTGATTGTTCGCTTGTTTCTTAAGCCATGGCTCTGTCGATTTCCAGAAGGTTCTTACGTTCTATTGGGCCTTCATTTTCGTTTACCCGCTGCTATCATTCAAGAATTATTGGTTCGTCGTTTTGCGCAACTAATGGTATGAATATAAACTATTTTAGTGTAGGTTGTTAATTGTTTTTATAGATTGCATTATTGAATCCTTTTGCTGGGTTTGCATATACATTCTATATATGTAGTTGTTTACCTAGATAGGCACATGTATGAATATAATACACACTTAGACATACATGTATCGTTGTTTACAGCAGTCATTTTCTTCTTCAAACAGATTTGCACAACCATTTTCCTGGGGATAGCTTACTTTCTGCAGAGTCTTCATCCATTGTCAAGGTACAGTCAAAGTATCCTTTTGTCTTTCGTAAAGTCTGATGTGGACTAAAAATTAAATGTGATTCATTCAACATGACCCTCTTTTTTTTTTTTTTTTAACCTCTTGTAGAAATTCAATTACGGACATTTATTATTTTGACTCTTTGTAGGGTGGGCTATCTTTCCTTTCTCAAAGAAAGTTTTCAACTAATATCTTGACTCCTGAATCAAGTGAAGGTGCATTTCCTTCTGATTTGTTGTCTGCTAAGCCTTTGCTGGCATCTGAGCGAGATATAGGTATGAAGAATAATTGAAACAATTGCATACTCGAATTTCAACTATCACGTTTCTATTTTAATAGATCCTGTACTATGATTTTTTCCAGAGCCAATATGGGTGAGAATCATATTTGGGGCACATTTATGGAGCTATTGATTTAGAAGTTAGAACAAACTTTAGTTTTTGACTTTTTTCTGATCTTTGTTGCTTCATTAACTCAGTACACAGAAAAGATTGTCGGTCACTTCACTGTGTCTAGGTTATAAGTTTTGTTTACCTGCTTATTGGTGTATTGTACCTCTATTTAGGACTTTGTCAGGACCTGGTAATTCCTGTGACAAATTTTCATAATGAAGACAAGGGCCTCATGGTTTTGGCTGGTGATGTCTTTGACGTACCAATCAGGAAGGACATTATACATCGAGTTGTACTATGGCAGCTTGCAAAACGACAAAAGGTCAGTTTTAAACTATATTGATGCTTGAGCCTTGAAGCATGTTATGACAGGTATTAATGGTATTACCACCATTAATAACAATTTTTATGTAATCTAGAGCTTACGAGCTATTCTTAGACTATTGCAAAAAACATTTTTATTCCCTTTTTTTTTCAAATAAATAATAAATAAAAAGTAGCGACAACCCACATGTTGTTTCAAGTTTTTATCCATGTACATAATGCAGAGTGTAGTTTACATTAATTAATCTGCATTCCAGTAAAAGTATGCGACTGTATTTTAACCTGGTGTTGAAGAGAACACATACTAAAGCTTCTGCTGATTGAGTGTTCTGCAGGGAACACATTCCACAAAAACTATTAGTGAGGTCAGTGGAACTGGGAGAAAGCCATGGCGACAGAAGGGTACTGGTCGTGCAAGGCATGGAACACTGCGTGGACCCCAGGTAAAAATAATCTTATTGGTAACTTTGATGTTACTACATCTTCAAGATGCTCTTGGATGGATCGTGATGAACTTGTTAATGGGTAACAGTTTCGGGGAGGTGCTAGAATGCATGGGCCTAAGCCACGAAGTCATGCTATTAAGCTGAATAAGAAGGTTCGACGGCTAGGGCTGAAGATTGCTCTCACAGCCCGTGCAGCAGAAGGAAAGGTAACCGTCCTCTCTCTCAATGGGAGAATTTAAGTTTTTGGCTTGCACTGCATGTTTTGAAACTTTTCCTTGTATATAATATTGTAACAATATATTGATTAGGTTATCGGGACTCTGGACTGGGGATGCATCTGTTGTTTAATTATTCTGATTTTGTTTGAAGTGTGTTATTTCTTAGCAATAATTCTTTACGGGAGTGATATTCTGGATCTGGAGATAGATTGTGCGTGGAAGGGAATCCTTTATATTTCAGAAACTAGATAAGTCTTTGATATGGTTGGATATGTATCCTAATCTGTTAATAGACTCAGTAAAGTTATTTTTATGCATTCTGCTTTCTGAATAGAGTTGTAACTGAATAACATTATGTTTGGTTGAAAGTAGTTTTGTCATAAATAACATTTGTAACTCGCACGAATTTTGTTTCATATCTCTCCTTGACACCTATTATCTATATTTCTGTCTTTTTTTAAGGATGAATTTGGTTATGTCTTATGCAGTTAATGAAATTGTAATTTATGTGGTATGAAAACCTAATTGGC
Organism: Parasponia andersonii; assembly: GCA_002914805.1. NCBI lineage: Eukaryota > Viridiplantae > Streptophyta > Magnoliopsida > Rosales > Cannabaceae > Trema > Trema andersonii. The sequence continues at coordinate 321,267 of JXTB01000224.1, read as the reverse complement.
AATTCTGTACAATATACAGCTTCTTGTTTTTGAGGACTTGGAGGTCCCCTCACATAAAACCAAGAATATTGTGAACTATGTTGAGCAAATGGAGGACACCAAGAAACTTCTGTTGGTGGATGGTGGTCCTATAAGTGAGAACCTGAAGTTGGCTACACAAAATCTACATTATGTGAACGTGCTGCCCTCAATTGTAAGTTGCACATTTCTATTCATTAAATATTATGTTTTTGGTTTAGCAAAATATTTATGTCTAGGCGTGACTTGCTGTGTTCCTAAGTCCAATTTTATGGTTCAAGTAATAATGGTCTTCATTTAGACTTCTGACATTATCTATGATATTAACTATGTTCGTTCTAATTTCTTTCTGATAAAATGGAAACCCTTTTTGAAATTTTAGAACTTTCGTTCTCTGAAAATGTTGATAAAAACAATTATTTCTGTTACAAATAGAGTAATCTGTAGTTTTCTCTAATCCGTACCAAGTAGTGCACAATTACAACTTGTTTATAAGGGGTATAAGTTTCATATGATTACCATATTCTTGGCTTTATGGCATAGGAGATTTCAAGTTCACCATAACTTAGTCCTCATTCCTCTATTTTATGTTTTGCAGGGTCTCAATGTCTACAGCATTCTGCAACATGACACACTCGTGATGTCAAGAGATGCAGTGAACAGAATTGTAGAGCGGATACACACTCCTATTAACCGTTGATGTAATGTCCATAATGCTGCTCTACTTATTCTTTTTATTTTCTTTACATCGTAGGAAGTAAGAGAACCCCAAAATAATGACGTTTTTGAAAAAATATGCAAACACGGCTCAACATGCCAATTTTCCTTTCAAAGAATATCTTGTAGTTCAGTTTTGATGAGGGAGGTTATGACACATTATTGGCCTTTTTTATTATGGTTTTATTCTGCAATATGTTTATGGACATGTATTGGTATTAAATAACATAAGAAGGTTTGAATGAGAAGTTCATTTCTCAATTTCTCTTAGGATGATGATAAAAGACACTGGAAATGTCTCGATATTGCACAGCTTTGGCGCATTCTTAGGATGAGTCTAGAAGAGTGCGAGCACCATTCTCTCCGTCTCTTTCACACTTTCGTGTTTCACAGCTTGAAAAGTTTGAGTTTCCAACAATAATTTGTTATGTAATTAAAATAAGATAGATTAGTGAAGTTCAAGTAAGTAAAACAAGTGTTGATATCACTCCTCACGAATGTAAAGTCCAGTCTTCTTTGTTTGTTAGAATAAAATCTTGATCCTTTGTCATTTACTCCGTTGGGGTCATTGTCCAACTCCTCGACACAGAGAAAAATGATAAGTAATACTTTTGGTGATGAGCTTCGGCCGAGTCCTATTTTACTCCTATAGTTATGAACCGACTAAGTGCCGTGATTTTCCCGGTCAAACGCTGAACTTCTCTGACTGTCATAGGTTTTGTATATCCACAATCAAGGATAACTGGGTGGGATTAGCTTCAATCCCTCTTTTGCTCACTATATGTCCTAAGAATTAGCCAAAGGATACTTTGAAGGTGCATCTTTTGAAGTTCAGATGCATTTGGTAATATCTCAAAATTCGGAAGTATTCATCCAAATGTCTCACGTGGTCTATAGTTTTTTTACTTTTCACGATTATATCATCAATGTAGACTTCTATCGTTTTTCCCAGTAACTCTGTGAATATTTTATTCATCAGCTTCTGGTAAGTTGCCCTTACATTCTTTAGGCCAAATGGCATCCGTTTGTAGTAATATTGACCTCGTTCTGTAATGAATGTCGTATGGACTTGATCTTCATCGTATAGTGGGATCTGATTGTATCCAGAATAAGTGTCCAAAAAACTCATTCCGCTGAAGTTGGTCATAGCATTGACCATCTAATCAATCTTCGACAAAGCAAAACTGTTTTTTGAGCAGACCTTGTTTAAGTTGGTAAAATCTATGAAGGCCTGGTCATCCTCATTCTTTTTTTTTACCACCACTGGGTTGGAGACCTAGCGAGGATACATGCATTCCTCTACTAAGATATTTCTATCAGCTTTTCTACTTCTTTATTAATGACTCTCTTCTTTTTCAGCGCAAATCTCCTAGGTTTTTATCATACTGAAGGAAAATTAGAGTCGATGTTCAATCGGTGGCAGGCGTGTACTGGATTTATCCTAAGCATATTATTGTAGGATCACATGAAGACGTCCTTGTTTTGCCTTAAGAATTCCATTAGTTTGTTCCTTTCTTCCTCTAGCAATAGGATTCTGACCAAGACTGTTTTTTCTGGGTCTGATTTCTCCAAGGGGATTGCCATAGCTCCTTAATCGTGGTCTCTGGTTTGTTAGACTCTTCTTCGATCTACTTCATGTATGTCAGCAAGCGATTCTTTAACTGCTATTTGTCTTCTGTCGGGGCGTTTGCCATCTCCTTGGTTTGCTTTAAAGTAGTCAAAAAATATTTCTTTGCAAAAACCTGGTTGTCTCTAATGTTTATTGTATAAGTCCTGTCTTTTGACTGGCATCTCAAGACTTGGTGAAGAGTTGACATGACTTTATGCATAGCATGAATTTACCCTTTTCCCACAAATGGCATTAAAAGAGGATTGACAATCAATGACGATAAAGTTCACGTCTAGGCATCTCTCGGCGGCAAAAACCTTCAATGTTATGATGCCTAAGGAACTAACCTTGCTACTGTTGAAAGTGAATAGAGGTTAATAGATTGGTCTGAGTGCATTTCGGTCTAGACCTATATTTTCGAAAATGCTGAAAAAATAAGGATCTATCTAATGCAGACTTCAAATGAGACTCAACATTAATTTTCGTGAATTTAGTAAGTTTATACTACGTTGTATGGATTCAGACGCCATTTAAATAATGTCATTGAGAGTCTATATTGAATTCACCTATTATATCTTTTTAGTTTATGACCTCTTAAACTACTTGACAGACGTCGTAGAAATGAGCCAGTCATATTAATTTGGTAAATTTTGTGAAATTTCATACGGGGACAAAATGAATTTACATTTGCATTTGCTTGCCCAATATGGTATTGGTATTTACGGAGGTCCCGTTTCTGGATGTACTATGGTACTACCCATTACCATGAATGATGACGGACTGATTGAAACTCGCACTGCTACATTTTTTCCAACTTGGGGCCTACAAACCTTTTTTTTTTAAAAAAATAACTTATTGTTGTTATTTATTTATTTTTTCTTCTTTGTTCTCGAAAAAGAGCATAGAACAACATTAATTAGCCACCAGATTTTTTTTTTTTTTTTTGGCTCTGAAAATTTGTAACTCTTTTTGAGAAGGAAAATTTTGGGCTTGCACTCTCTCCCATCATTTTAATGACCAGTTTAGCGGACGTCCATCCAAGTTCCAACCAAAACAAATTACCTTGCGAAATGTCTAAATTTTTTCTCACCGTAATTTATGCCAAAATAAAAGTGTCAGCTCCACTACATTTTCACTTTTTATGTTCTATTCTCAATATGTGAACTCTAATAAATAAAATATTATTTTTTATAATATTACGTAATTCATTGAATTCCAGGTTTTAAGCAATGAAACTGACGATCCAAAACTAAAATATAATTTAATGGACTAAAAATAATTACAACAATGGATGTCAATTCTAGTGGCTATAAAAAGTGTTCAAGTTCAGTTAATTTTTTTTAAATAGTTAATTACTTAGTTATACTATTCTTTTAATTTAAACGAATATATTTTGTAACAAAAATAATTCATTATAATGAAAATCTATCAATCAAGAGTAAACCTATTTCAATTTCAACTAGTTGAGGGGTAGTTTATATAATTTTTCGAAATTTTATGGGTAAATCCAGGTTGTCAACGTAATTTTTCCCTCACCAAAAAAAAAAAAGTAAAACGGCCAAACGTTGACAGTAATTTATTATAAAAATAATGTGGTAAAAGACAAAGAAGTCCATGGAGAAACCATTTTTTTTACCTTTTTGCCACAAAACTTAACAATTAAAGTAAATAGAGACGACAATATAACCCCTAATTAAGGGTATTTATAATTATCCCACTCAAACGGAGAGAAAGAAAAATTACTTAAATTGAAGAAATGATTAAAAATTACTTAAATTGAAGAAATGATTGAGACAAAGAATAATTGTATTATTAATTGTATTATTAATGTACGGGTATAATATAAAGACGAGTTTAATATAATTTATACAGTACTCATTCCGATATATATATATTTATATAAAAAAATATTATATATGTAAATATTTATTTAATTTTATATTATTTATATTCTTATATTTTTTATAAATAATAAAATTAGAGAGTTATATATATATTTATATATTTAAATTTTAGGGTTTAAAAATTATTTATATATTATTATGATTTATATTTTGTTGATTATAAAAAAAAATTAGTATTTTTATTGTAATTTTTTAAATATTTTATTATTAATAATAAATAATGAATATTATGAATATTTCTATTTTTTAGTTAATATCTACACTGATTCTGCCTCTAAAATAATAATTAATAAATCGAGTATAATGAAATTGCGATTGATTTTCGAAGACCACGAAGATAAACTGTCCGATTCGCGCTATTTTCATTCCTTAAAAAGGAGTGTGATTAAGCCTAAATGGGTATTATTAATGTCATAATCACTGATGTATATACACAAATACACACACATACGTGAAGTCACTGCAAACTGAGGACAAGCGTCTGAGACTCTGGTGCTGTCTTCCCCTCTCTCTCTCTCTCTCTCTCACACACGAAGTTCTAGGGTTTTCTTTTCTTTCTCTAGAAAACCCTTCATCCAAATTTAGGAGTTTTTATTTGAAAACATTATCACCATTGTTACACAACTTACATAACACCTTCTTCTTTAAAGCTAAGCTTAGACACCATTTTCGTAGAGCTTCATATCAAGCTCCCACATTTCGATTTTGAAAAGACTCCATGGCAAAAACTAGACCAGGCAAAAAGGACTTGGACTCCTACACCATCAAAGGAACCAACAAAGTCGTCAGAGGTACAGTAATATTCTATTCTATTTTATTTATTTTTTGATTTTTTTTTTAAAATGGGTGTTTTTTGCAGCTGATGATTGTGTACTGATGCGCCCATCGGACACGGGTAAGCCTCCATACGTGGCGCGCGTGGAGAAGATCGAGGCGGACAACCGGAACAACGTGAAGGTTCGGGTGAGGTGGTACTATCGGCCGGAGGAGTCGATCGGAGGGCGGAGGCAGTTTCATGGAGCCAAAGAGCTCTTCTTGTCGGACCACTATGACGTTCAGAGTGCTCACACTATTGAAGGAAAGTGCATTGTTCACTCTTTCAAGAACTACACTAAGCTCGAGAATGTGGCTTCTGAGGACTATTACTGTCGTTTTGAGTACAAAGCTGCCACTGGGGGGTTCACGCCCGACCGAGTTGCTGTGTGAGTTTTCCTTTTCGTTAATGGGTTTTGATTAATTTTTCTCTCAGAGATTAAAAAAAAATGTGAGCTTTTTGTTAATGGGATCGTTGGGTTTTGTTTAATTTTAAAAAAAAAAATTTGGGCTTTTTGTTAGTGGGATTACTGGGTTTTGAGTTATTATTTTTTTAATATTTTATTTTAATATTCTGGGATTTGGATTTTGAAGGTACTGCAAATGTGAGATGCCTTACAACCCGGACGACCTCATGGTGCAGTGTGAGGGGTGCAAGGACTGGTATATTCAGTGTTTTGTNATTCTGTTTTGTTCTAACTGTGGCTTCAAAGTGTGTTTTCCTATTTGTGAATGCCTGTGGTAGACTATACTAGACAACACCTGGTTTGGATTATAGAAATAAATGATCGACTCAATTGTTTTTTTAAAAAAAATAAAAGAGAAATCATCTATTGTGTATGTGCTAATGCCACAAGATATTCGTTATGATTCCCTCTGTTTCTCCAAGCGCTGAGTTGTTGTTCCGAATGTTACAAGTTCTAAATGTGATTTCTTTTAGAGTTATATATCTTATTGTTTCTTTGCTGCTTAAATCCATGGTTAATTATTGGTACTACTTGTCTTGGCTTGTTCTTGTAATGAATATTTGAATAAAAGGATAGGAAAACTGAATTCATTACATATCATTGTTACTGTGGAATTAGTTTCTTCTTTGAATCTTATGGCATGAATAGAAAGCTCCTCTATGGCTGTCTCATAGGTACCATCCTGCATGTGTGGACATGACTATTGAAGCAGCAAAAAACTTGGAGCAATTTGTGTGTTTTGAATGCTCGTCTGATGATGATGGTAAAAAATCGCAGAACACATTCTCAGCATCACCAGGAGCTGATGCCAAGGTGGGACTAATTCTTTTAGCATACTCACATAATTTTAGTTGCATATATTCATTCCATTTGTTTCATTGTGCTAAAGTAATCCATTCAATTTATATATGGATATTGTATGCTTGTTTCCTGACGTGATATATGTCTCATTTTGTAAGTCAGTTATGAAAATCTTGGTTGATTTTTTTTGCAAGATAAAATGAGTTGTTGCCCACTGTTGGTTCTATTAGTAAGAGAAAGCATAGAACATCATCTTTATAGCGACAAGTAATTTATGAATTATCTAGAAGTTAGGGATTCTGATATCCTCATTGCTCACTCGGTCAAGATGTTAAAAATGGGATTGAACTTCCGAAATGCAATCTATGGCATTGAAGATATTCAATAATGATAAATAGGTTCTTCTTGACAATAAATCTTGGTCTAACATATACCTACAGAATAGATACTTTACTCTGTTAAGTACTTAATGAATTGGCTTTTGGTTGAATTGAGATCCTAGTAATATTTGCCAATCCCAGATTATGCTGACAAATGGCATTGGTGTACTTGTTTTTGTACTGCATATGTATTCTTTTTTTTTTTTTTTCCAGTGATTGTTGCTGATTCATTAGTGCACTGTTTGTTAGCTACTTGTGATATTGAATGCAATGTATGTTTGGACTGTTTCTGCTTTCTAGTCTGCACGTCTGTTTCGGGATCAATCTCAATGAATTATGGTGTAAAGGGGGCGTAGGGCCGCGAAATTGTTGTAGATGATGATTTACTTTTGTAACTAATTTTTACGAGTGGATGTATTGATCTATAATGGAAAATAGAACGGATTAATGGTTTTTGATAAGATTCATCAGGAAGTTTGGCACATAATAAGAAAAGACATCTCTCTTCGTTTAAAACAAAAAATAAATAAAGATATGTTTACAATTAATCTGTAATGGAGATGAAAGGGAAAGGGAATGACATTTCATTTCATGTGTATTTAATTGCTATGTAAACATATGAAAAGGAATCATAGTCTTCCCTAATCATTGTTTCTTATTCTTCTCCATTCCATTAACATGGCATTAACGAGTTCTTTATGGATGTGAGGAAAGAGATTTGTTGAGTAGGTGGTCGTTGTTTTGATGCCTTTTCATTTACTCCCTCAATAACATAATTAGTAATAAAAGCTTAAGTCTTTTGCAGGTGGAGCCCAAGCGCCGGAAGAGATGACTGCCTTACAATAGCAGTGGTTTGACTATGGCTAAACAAACAACTCATCTTTAAGCCTCGTCTGCCTTTTGATAGTCATTATGAGTGTTGTACAGCTCACGGAGACGATTACGAAATCTGTGTTTTGACTACAGGTTTAGGTATCCCTGTTAGATTTAGGAGATTGGTCTGTACCTTTAACCATAGAATAGTCAGTTTAACTTATCTTCTCTGTGGTACATTAAGTCCCAAAATTTGGAGTAGGATCAATGCACTGTGGGTTCGGACTAATATCAAATATTACTAATTTAAATATAATCTCCCTTTTATGAATATTGTCATCCATTTTGCTGAGAAAATTTTCTAAGCTCATCGACCATCGCATCAGACAGCTTTAGACACTCAGCTTTTTATCCATGATTAAAATGTCAGTGGTGATATCGATGCTGTGATTTTATTTTATAATATTGTCAAAGATATCGTTGGTGTTGATATTAAGGATATTCTAAGAAAGAGACCAAAATTTATCTTAAAACTCAAAATATTAAAGAGAAATTTTAAAAAATATTAAAACAAGTGATATTGCATAATTTATACAAATTTTATTGAAAAAATAAAACCTAGTTTTATTAAAAAATAAAACTTGTTATTATTCTATAAGACAATTAAATATATGTATATAGTTAAAAAAGATCGAATTTTATTTTATAAAATAATTTTAAAATTAGAATATATATCGCATTATTTTATTTAACACATCTTATATAAATATGCTATTAATTGTAGTTAGTTTTAAATTATATTGAAAATAAATAAAAATCATTGATAATATAGAATAGTTCAAATACATTTAATATTAAAACGAGTTCAACGAAGTTGAAAGTTATAAGAGAAATTTTCATCTTAATCTAAAATTTCTTTCAAAAGTATGAGTTTTTTATAAGATTTCAAAATAATAAATACAAGTGGTGTAAACATTTTTATTGAATATAAGTAACTCTAAAACTTTGTCGATAAACTGCAGAAAGAGAGAACAATGATTTATTTTTGTATTCTTTACTACTATTTTCTATAAAAAAAAAAAAAAGAAAAAAAAACTTTGAAAAAAATTTGACATTTCAAAATGTCGAAGATATTATCGCGACAATATCTATAAATATCTCAATATTATTTTATTTTTTATCGACATTTTATTAATATCAACATATTCTCAATATTATCGATATTTTATGGATATTTCACATATATACTTCAAAATTTGCGACAATGTCAACAAATATAATAACATTTTAATCTATGGCTTTTATGCTGTGCTTATGGGTGTTTTCAGTTGTCGCGAGGTTAGAGTTGGAGATTTTTGATGGACGTGTGGTGAAAGACTCTTAAAATACGTTTATGTTGAATTTGCTTTCGGGAAATTTGCCTTTCGAATGGAAGAAATTAATTGGCCAACTAATCAGATCAATAATTTGGGTCTTCTCTATCTTGGGTTGGCGAAATGTGCCTAGATTTTATATTATTTAACTAATGGTTGCTTAAGTTCTGAGAAAGTGTTTTGACAATGGACGGCAGCAGAGACCAAGAAGGCAAGAGAATATATTTCTGTAGAGGCCATTTACATCACAAAAAGGGCTCCTTTTCTTTTTCTTTTTCTTTTCCTTTTTTTTTTTTTGTGTGAGAGGACATCTAATAAAGGTTTTGGAAGTTTAATTTTCTCATTGAAGTTTATATATATATATACATATATATACTAAAGGCATTGAAGTTTATATCTTATCGGTAATGAGAATCTCTCTAATTTGGGGACGGTTAAGATTAATTAGGTACAGTGAACATGTTAAAGCATTCGGTTTCAATTTTTTTTTTTTTATTTATATCATATAAGACATCAATCAAAGGTTGTTATTGTATGATATGGCAAGGACAGCGTGAGCATAATCAAAATACCACTAGTCCAAAGTTCAAATACAAACATTTATACTTGAATCATAATTACTCGTAACGTATTAGTCCAAGAGAAAAACGTCATGATAGAAAGAAAGAAAGAAAAAGAAGATAAAAAGCTTTAAAACCAGGGTATGGCCTCACTAATGGCATGGCCAATCATTTGTCCTTTTGCATGTTATTCATTGGAGATATTATATTATATTCATCAATCTATGAACCGAAAGGCTAAAACGTAAGAATTGTATCTTCATCTAAAGGACGAGGGAAAGAGCAAGTTCAATTTTTTTTTTTCCCCCTTTTTCACTAAAGATGGAAGCGATTTTCATGTTGATGATATTATTTACTCTTTGTTTGGCAGAAAAGCGAGATTTGTTCTTGGTTATGTTGGAAGGTGACCCAGTAGCATTCCTTGGAGGTTCTCAATCTCACAAAGACAATCGTGTTGACCCAAACAGGTGAATTAAGATGACATATCTTTCTTTTCATATTTTTACATATGGCTTATATAATTGTATACATACAATCCTACATATATTAGCTTATATTAGTATGTATACAATCCAATATATAATAGCTTTGTAATGTTTACGTCTGGCCAGTGAGGTTTCCAAGGTCCATGCAAAGCGGTTGGTTGATTCACACGACCAACTTCTACAGAGCACTCTAGAGAGAGGAAGCTATAGCAAGCTTTGCAGCTTCAAACACATTCTTAATGGCTTTGCCGTACATACCACACCTTCTCAGGTGCTCATCAGCTCTCCAATTCTTCTTGGCTAATGTACTTTCTTGTCTTCTTTTCAAATCATGACTTCCAATATTATAAAGAAATTAGAAAATAAAATAATACGTATAAACAATTTTATTCCAGATAAAATCATTATTCACATGCTATATTCTCATTAGTAATAGTGAATTTTTATAAGTGCCAACTAATTTGGTAGAACCCACAATTATTGAAATGTCACAATTACATTAATTAACAATAAATTACCTATATATGTGTCCAATGAAGAGCATTTTTTAAAACCATATGATACGATTATAAGGGCATGCGTGCACTAATATTAATGCCAGGCCTCAAAACTCAAACATGCTGAAGGAGTAAAATTAGTAGAGAGAGATAGAGGAGCCAGATTGATGACAACGTACACTCCTCAATTCCTAGAGATACCTCAAGGAGTCTGGACACAAGGAGGAGGAGAAAGAAACGCTGGTGAAGGGATTGTGATTGGTTTTGTGGACACAGGCATTGTTCCAACACACCCAAGTTTTGCATTTGATCCCCACAAACCTTTCGCCTCCAATATTTCTTTTCATTTTTCCGGTGCTTGCGAGACTGGCCCCCGATTCCCGGCGAGTTCTTGCAACGGAAAAATCGTTTCCGCCAGATTCTTCTCGGCCGGGGCTCAAGCAGCTGCTACTCTCAATGCTTCCGTAGATTTTCTTTCACCCTTTGATGCAGTTGGTCATGGCAGGTATATTATTATTATTATTATTATTATTATTATTATTATTATTATATGCTTGTGTATGCATATAGCTAATAAGCGTTACAAAAATTATTGCAAATAATCTAGAAAAATAAATAGCCTTGCAAAATAAATCATAATTAATTCACCGCAATTAGAAAATAACAATCACGATGGTAATAACTAAAATAACAAAAAAATTTAAGAAAATCAAATTGAATTTTGTATGAAAATATAATTTCTTTAAAACAGTTAAGTCTCCTTGGGGTATTTAGAGGAATGCCAATAACTCTGTCTCTGAGATAAAGCGGTTCACAAATAATAACATCACACCAACTTGTTATTCCCAACGAACTGAGTAGTGCTTAATCTCTATCACCAAAACTTCACAAGAATTAAATATAGAGCTCGACCACACTAAAAGATCCAAAACATGAATACTCTAGACTCATAACTACCAATTAATAGAAGCTAACCACAACAGAGCAAATAAGAGAGAAGAGAGAGACCAAATTATTTTTGGTGTTTTGTGAAGTGAAGAAGAGCTCTTCTTTTATAGTGCTCAAGGGAGAACCATGCATTAAACAACCTCATCAATATGCTGAAAAATATTTGGCTGTTACGATAATAAAGTCAAAATATTTTAGCTGTTACACATAGCTTTATAAGACCAAATAATACTGCAGAATAAATTCTATAACCCCAGAATTGTTATTGTTTAGTTCTAGTAGCTTCTAGCAGCTCATTTGGATTTTGATTGGGCTTGGAAAAAAAAATAGCAAAATATTGGTTAGCCTAAGAGAGCTTTTTGGATTGGCATTGCACGCACAAAAAAGAACATCTCAACTTAGTATGTTACCAAAATTCAAATGTGCATTCTAATATATACACCTTTTCCAAAAACTATTTTTCTGATGTGGGTCTTCTCTCACTTCTTTTGGTATTTCCATTCTAACATCTTTATTTTAGGTTTCAATTTCTTATTCACTTAAGCTTCATTTTAGGTATATAAATATATTATTTCGATATATTCGCTGAGAAGTACATGATACAATGAAGAGTGTCTACTAACATAAATTAGACCTAACTTATTTTTATGCCTCAAAATGACTATCAACAATGGTTTCTAAACTATTTTTTTTTTCCAACAATAAGAATATATGACTGAATTAATTTTTATTTTAAAATATTTTTTTTTCTAATTAACATACTTTGTATAATCGTGTGTGACATGACCAAAATCTAAAGTCATGACTTTTAGTAATTTTAAATAAAAATAGTAATAAATAGTGAGTTTTCAAAATTCTAAGAAATTAAGTACTTGAAATTTTCATTTTTAGTTCTCAAAAGTAAACAAATTTCAGATTTATGAAACTTTCCAGTAGTTCTAATTTCTCAAAAAAATATTCATTTAAAGATTGTGAAAATTCTAATTAATTAGTTTAGAAACCTTTGTTAATTCATAATTTATGGTAAATTGAGTCTAATTAAACTTTAAGTCTAATGTCCAAATAATTTACATAAAATCGTTAGTATTTTTAATTGTTCAATTTAATAGCAAAAGTTATCCTTATATATTTACTTAGTAAACACACTACTATTAGCTAAATAAATTTGATATAGAAAGGAAAAAGTGATATAAAATAGGGATTAACCAATGAAGATGTATGAAACGACATACATATATCAAACAAACTTGTACCATGACAATTATCCAAAAAAAAATCAATACCTGAAAGTAAGAGGAAGTAGAAGGGATGAGTACGTGAATACTTAATAGAAATTCAATTAAAAGTTTTTGACTAATATCAATACATACTTTTAAGGTCCTATATCGTCGATGAAATACTCAAACAATTTTACTGAAGTCCAAATAAAAATTATCATCCAAAGGTTTAAATCTCCCAAAACCTTATAAAATACTATCTCAAAACAGAAATCATTTTCTAAAGGTTCAAATGTTCCAAACCATTGTAAAACATCACATCAAACTCAATATATATCTATTCAAGCCTTCACAAGTATATTAAAAACCACCTAATTTCGTATTATCTAATGTATATGATATACATGAGTTCCAATCATCTACGTAATGATCGTGAGTTTTATTCCAGACATCTATTTGATGATCTTGAGTTTTCTTTCTTTTCTTTACTATTAATTTTTTTTTATATATATTTTAGTATTTTGTTAAAACACTATGATTCTTGTGCTCTTTTGGAAACATTGTGATTCAATTAGCATTGCTTGAGATGTATATACAATACAGTGCTATATAAATGACATAAATTAGAATATGTACCACTTTCAACAAATTCTCAAACAAACCATACAATGTTTTTAATTTAACACAAGTTTAAATCACAAAACCAAATTCTCATTTTATTTACATTTTCCACAAATTTTCGGCAACATAATAACCATTTTCAGTAAATCTTATAAAGTCCAATCTGTGTAGAAAATAATTCCAAAACAATATATATATATAGGGCACCAATCCAGTAGGTATTTTTTTTTTTTTACCTATGCATAGGTATCAATTTGGTCAATGAAAATTTAGCATGCATATTTTTTTATTATAAAAAGTAAGAGAGAGAAAAAGTATTAATGATGCAAGTCTTTTTATGCACTTTATTATAACCATTGGATCACCATTAGATGGTGATCTAATGGCTAAAAAAAATACCTACCCATAGGAAAAAAAAAATACCTATTGGATTGACAACTATATATATATATATATATATATATATATATATATATATATATATATATATATATATAGCACACTAACCAGCATGACGTGCCTTCCAGGTAGTTTAAATATCGATTTATCTCAAAATATGTATAAGTCACATTTTTACCAAAAATTTCACAAAATTCCATATCTATTCAAAATATGTAAAAATCAAAATTAAACCAATTTTAAGATCAAGTAATTTAATCTCTACCTTAGTCAAGTGATTAAATAGCACTACAGTACTATTAAGAATGTTTGACATTATTTGGCAGTTGTTTGGAGGGTCGAAGATTGTTTTCGAACCCTCGATCCTCTACTTTAAAGTGTCATTTTTCCAACGGAGCCTTAAATGGAGAAATAGACATTTTTATTGAATTTCTAGTTCTCAAATTAGCTAAGTTAGACATATAACTTAACTAATTTGGACTTTGACCAAACTCGGGCCCATGACATGCAAAACAAGGCAAATTTAAGTTGTTAGATTTTAATTTTCATACCTGTCACCAAGCATAGTCAATATATATATATCAAAATTCTTGTTTTCATGAGTACATCATAAATATGAAGTTTATTTTACGATCTAACGACCAGATTGAAAAATTTAATACAAAACTAAAATAACTCAAAATTATCAAAAATGACAAAATTCAAGTTTAGAAATATATACCACGTGAAAGATCGTGAAGAGACAAATCGAACTTGACTGATTTCACTACAAAACGATGTTAGAATCGGCGTCGGCAAGCTTTTGAATTCGTGGTACTTTTTGCCTTTTTCTGGCAATAGAGAGCTCTGGCGGGGTTGGGATTTGCGGCGGGACATTCGTCCGGTAATGGGGGTGTCGACGCCGATAAGTGGCGCAACTCAACGGCAGTAAGAGACAGCTGGTCGAAGCTTTGCTAATTTTTCGGCGTTTTTGGTCAGATTTTCGAGAGAGGGAGAGAGAGATCAGGAGAGAGCTAAGAGAGAGTAAGCTGGGGGTACATGGCACCCATTTAATGGGCTGCCCAATTCTTTTAAAATTATATTTTAACCCACAATTGTTTTTCAAATTGTTTTCAATTTAATCCTTAAAATTTGCAAAATAGCCCCAATTTCATTCTTTTATTTCATTTAAATCCAAAATTCGAATTTTTATTTCATTATTATTAAATTGTTTTAATGGTCAAAAACCAAAGTGCCCTTACAAAATTAAGGGGTTTTACAGTGTGTATATATATATATATATATATATATATATATATGTGGCTAGAATTGTGTCACTGATGGTAAGAATAACTATGCTTTGCACAGTCATGTGGCATCGACAGCGGCTGGAAATGGTGGAGTTCCGGTGGTCGTGAATGGTTTCTTTTATGGTCGAGCCAGTGGGATGGCACCTCGTGCCCGGTACATGCATTCTCATTCTCTTTTTCTTTCTTAATATGGTAGCTCCTTTCAAGACTCTACAAGCTATGTATATACATCTAGAGACGTACAAACCAGACTGCCGTCGTACAAATAGCCATATATGACTAAATTACTCAACGAAATCACGCCGTAAGTTTAAAAATACTCATTGTTTGCTTTCGGACGTATTTCACGACAGAATTGCTGTATACAAGGCTGTCTATCCAACAGTTGCAACCTTAACGGACGTGGTTTCAGCAATTGATCAAGTGAGCACAACTTATTTATAAAATCACCACGTAAATTCTCTTAATCAATATACCAGATATATATATATAAATACATATATATATATATATATA
>JXTB01000224.1:249037-302943 GCA_002914805.1 Parasponia andersonii | reverse complement strand
ACCCCTAGAATACTTCGGGTAATATTTTTTTACATTGGTACTTTGTCTTATGGTTTTATTAGTTGGAGAATTGATTGATATGTGTTTTGATCCATGCTAATTTATTAACGTTGAATTTTCAAAACTCTAATTATTACCAACAATACTACCATGATCCTTATATTGTCACTTGATATACCTATGAGCCATATTCTCCTCACCAATACCATCAACAACCTAAAGAAGTTCCTTAATATAATGGTTGCGCACATCCGCATATTTTTTTGTGGAATGGATGAATTGTTTAGAAGACTTTTTTGAATGGCATGAATTTGATAATGAAAGATATATTCATTTTGATAGTTGGATATTGGTTGGTTCTGCTAAGTCTTATTAGCATAAAATGTTACAGGCCTTTAACCGCTTAAATCATAAACTTTCGTAGGTTGAAATTAAAGAAAAATTAGAGGAAAAATCAAAGACAAAGGTTCTCTGCTCTAGTTAATTCTGTTCCCTTAGGACAGGTAACATCTCACGTTAGTTAATCTTATATTCACTCTGTCATCCAGCCTAATATTTGCCATGTTACATATGCTACAACTCATTATGGTTAACTTGAGTTTGTTCTAGATTATAAATCCCAAATTACCAAAAATTTAGTCGACATTAGGACCCAATTAGACCGCATAAACCAGCATTACCAAGGCATGAAAATTAGAACATGTGATATACAACCCCCTAACCATGATGAGTCTATTGTAGAACAATATTCAACTATAACTCATCATAACCACTCCACCTAGTGATTCTATTCCTTTACCTATTGTTCCTAGTCAACCTACACATCAACCTCAACATCAAATTCCAAAACTTGGATCAAAAACATGTTTGTTTGATGTTCTTTCTAATATGACTATGGGACTAGTTTTCAGTGTGAGAGAATTTTTTGAGAAGTGTTGTGTTCAAATGCATAATGTGATCCAGAGAGAATGAGACAAGTGCGACGAGTCTAGATCCTACATCGTTATCACGCATCAAGACTTGTGCTTGCCGATTTTCCTCCGCTTCAAATTGCTTATTTATGATGTATATACATTTTAACTCGCCGGAATCGAGTTCTGGAATCTCAGAAGATTGATGAAGAATAAGAAAGGAATATTTTAAAAATATTATAATAATAATTATTATTAAATTAAATTTTATTTAATTATTAGGTTTATTTTAATTTTGAGTAACTAGTTTTAAGTTTCTTATTTTTATTAGTTTTTAGAATGTAACTCATTTTCTAATTGTGTCAAATTACCTATCTATAAATAGACTTAACTGTGTAATTAGTTTTCAAATTATAAATGAATATTAAGTGATTATTGAATTTTCTCCTCTATGATTCTTTTTCTCTTTGAGTTCTTATCTTGATTCTCTATTCTTTTTTCTACCAATTTATCTTTTTCTGCCTAAATTCTATCACCCCTTACTTTTCTACCTATTATCTTTCTAAATTCTCATCTTATCCTACATCAATCTAGCAAATCACTATCTAAAACGAAAGATTTGAAATGGAATCAATAATCAATGCAATGATTTGATATTGAATTAAGAATCAATGATTAATGTTAACATATTACCATTAGTACTAGAGCAAAAACTATAGCGAAACACATTATTCTATCCTGCACATACACTCTTTACACCTTGGATACCTATAAACACTCCTCGCTTTAGGCCTTGTTTGTACATGTTTAGTTTGTCTTACTGCCTTCCTAACTCTCTGCTCAAATACACGCCACTCAATAGTTGAGTTCTTCATAAAGATGCTCGCAAGTCTGCGTTTGTTTGGCCGTATTGTTGGCATTTTTCCTCCACCATAGTATATCCGAAAACCAGATACCAAAGACGATAACTGACTGCCTGAATCGGTCATTGCAAATGCATCCGCAGCAGTGCAACCTATGAAGTCCAGTGCCGCTAACTATTCAAAAGAACAATATGATCACAACAAATAAACCCAAAGTAAGAAGAACTCCTTAATGTTGTTTTTGCTTGCAATGAGAACATATTAAAGTTGTTGTACATTGTATAACACTGAAAGGTGTTTACAACAGCCTACAGCATCTTGTTTACCTGAGATGAAAAGTTCATGAATGGTTCAAGTTCGGTTGTTGAAAGCAAATTCTCTTTAGTAACCAACTTGGGATATAAATTTGTCAACCCAATCAACCTTGAGCTTCCTCCATATATTTGTGAGCCTGCCACAAATAAATGAGTCTTACGAGTGAAACCAAGAGCAGCAAGCATAAGTATTGATTCTTCAGGCGTTAAAGGACACAGGCCTTCTGACCTGAGTTCTTGGGGAGAAGGTAACCTGAAAATAAAAAATTAAGAAAAAGGTTGATTCAATAACAAATCGTACTAGTTTACTGTTGACTGGATCTCTTTTGTTAATAAAAGAGGAGGAGAATGTAAATAAGTAAAATATGAACTTCACAAATCACTGAAAACATTGCCACCCAGATAGATGGAAGTAATAAATTAAACTAACCAATATAAAAGCAACCAATCTTGAAAAACTTAACTCTGGCAAACAAATATGCCTAAATCTTCATATTGAAATATTTCAATAGTTTATAACACAAGTAAAGTTCTTTTAACAATAAATCTAGCAATTTTGAAATTTTGGAGAGGGGGGAGGGGGAGTTTCAATGTACATAAAATCATCATGGGAAACTTGCTATATATACGGTGAAGATAAATTATATTTATAAATAAAGATAAAACAAAAGGAACAATGTGATGCATACTTTGTGGTCTTCTTGAGAAGTGTCAGCGCAGGAAAATGGATTTCACGGTAAGCTTCCAAAACTTGTCTCTCTTCCTCTCCTCCACCAAATTCACATAAAGAATGAGCCACCATGTCAATTTCAAATCTCAAGTGTAAAGCCAGATATCTAGAAGCTTTCTTTGGTCGACTTTGATTTTGTGCCTTAAATGCTTCCGTGTATGAACCAACAAGATAATGATCCAATGGTCCTCCAGGGTGACCTTCATGTTGACGCAACCTTTGGAGAAGTAAAGCACCAGTTTTTTGAATCTTTGGAACAAATTGCAAAGCATGGAAATTACATCTGCATCGAAGACTCTAGATGACATTCCCAATTAGGAAGAGGACACTAGGCAAGCGGTTGAAAAGGCAACTAATAATGGAAGCATACAATTTAATATGGATTTATCAACTAAAATCTTGAAAAGGGTCAGGATTCCAGAACCTATTGACTACCTGTAATTGAAATGGTATTGGATCAAATGCCAAGCGATTTCCAAATCCAAGAAAATGGACAACTCCATTTTTAAGTAGAATAGGAAGAATGTTTTTCAAGTAAAAACTAGGCTTTGCCTCTTTTCTGATGTCTTCATCTGTCACCTGGTACAATAATCTACAATCAATGTAATCCCAAAGCACAACAGAAGCAAATTCAGTTTCACTTGAAAATGATTCAAAATTTGGCAGATGTACATACAACGCTACCAATAGCCTCCAAATTTAATGACTGTAGCTCCTTCGGTAGTTCCTTCACTATTCGAACATCAGGTGACAAGTACTTAATAAAATGGTCTTCTTGATAGATATTGCCGAATTGACTGTGGAATAATACAACTAGCTATCATTACTTTTCCAGCTTAAAATATAAGATTATACTATTGCGAAGTGGTATAAAGAAAAAATGACCTAAGATAAGCAGTACAGTTTAGCGTGCCAAATAAGCACAATGAATACGATCGATCAACAGCATGCATCAATAAGGTCAACCCTTACAGCCTAACATGTTTCCTCCATCTCACAAAAAATATACAACTAGTGGTATATCTTACAAAAAAATAAATAAATAAAACAACTTAAGAGGAGAATGGAAAGATGCAATTTACCTTACATCCTTCCAGACACTACTGTACAAAAATTTAGGAACAACTAGAGTTGAATTGAGCAACCTTGCAAGAACGACAGCGTTACAAACCTGTAGTCAAACAGAAGAGTTTTTAGTTCATAGGTAGTAAAAAATGAACCCACGGCGAGGAATTTTTAAGTATTGGAAGTGCTATTTCAAATTCATTAAGTCATCAAGAAGAACAAGAAAAAAAAAGAATAAATTTAATAACAGGAGCTAGTGCCATAAAGATTACTTACAGCTACTCTCTGCTGGTTCATTCCACCATTTGCAGTGACCAAAATATATCCATTCTTTCCCTCTGTTGAGGTGTCACAAAAGTGCAAAGAAGAACAAGCTTACGTCCTAGGTTTAATATTAAATAGCAAGGTAACAGGTCTTTAAGACACCAAAGCACACATTCTAGAATCACAATCCATTCACATACGTTTGTAATGCATGAATAAGCAAGCAAGCATTCAAAACATACAGACACTTATAGGGGTGAGAGAAAGAGTAAAACCATCAGGTTTCCAATTACGTTGGTCAGCACAGGGTTTCCAAAAAGAAGCAGGAATAAATGGCTCCAGCCACAAATCTTTCGGCTCAGGTTTGTTCTGTCCCTGTATCATAATTTAAAACTGTGAGAGCAGCAGAAGAACCATGCTAAATGATTGTGAGCATCACCACTTAATCTGGAAGTATTCCATCAAGGATGTCATACAATAACTCAATCTCAACTCAACTAAACTAAGTCTAAATTCCAAACAGTTGAGATTAAGTCAAATACCTCTGCCAATGCATGGGCTGCTAAAGCCAACATCCGTCCATAAATACCTTTCTGTATGCTTTTTCCTTTACCATCTTTTCTCAATCCCCTCTGCGGAAACCNAAAAAAAAAAAAAAACACAAAAAAGAGTAAAAATCCTTATCATAGCTACGGCATCTAAGCTTGCGAAGTAAATTATCTGAGACTGAAAAAACAACAAATTACAATATAACTCGAAGCCTCTAAATTTCTTCACCCCCCCCCCCCCCCAAAAAAAAAAAAAAACACAAAAAAGAGTAAAAATCCTTATCATAGCTACGGCATCTAAGCTTGCGAAGTAAATTATCTGAGACTGAAAAAACAACAAATTACAATATAACTCGAAGCCTCTAAATTTCTTCACAATTTATGAATTAATTCTAGATCAACTTACCCCAAATTATCCCAGATTTTGCAAATCATTCACAAACTATATCAAATGGTAATAACAAGACAATAACCGGCTAGGTTAAATGTTTATCTTGGCTCCACAAGCAAACTTACATGAACTTTCTGCATCACCGCAGCATTTTGTGGAAAGGACTTAACTTAAACTACAAGGTTGCTTCTTTTGACAACTTCCCCAATCCCTTACTCGTCTCTATATTCCATTTTCGTGGCAGTTGGCACTATAGCAAAGCTGTTTGGTATTGTAGTTTGCACCTATAAAATTTATGTAGTTAGTTTATATAATAGGTACAACCTTAGTTTCTTTCACTAAACTCATTCACTACGCTTGTGTAGTCAGTCTCTTTATCTCTACAAGACTAAATTTTCACCCACTTACGTAATTAACACGAATCAGAAAATCCCCAGATTGAAATTCAGAACCAAGGGATACGTTACATACCCGGATAGAAACCGAAGAAGAATTCCCCGAGGAGTGAGCTTTGGGATGAACTCCATGGCTTTGTAGCCTCAAAAGCATGACCCAATTGACCAACAAAAACAGACCCAGTAAGCAAATCAAGAAGACGAGCCCCTTGATTCGCTTCTTCCCATACCACATCCTCCCCACCTTCCTCTTCGCTCTCTGCCGAGCCTTCTGCTTCTTCTGATCCCAGAGAAACCCAGAAAGCTTGAACCATGGAGACGACGAGTCGTACTGAGAATCGCTTGATCTGTCAGCAATGGAGAATCGACTCGGGCCGAGTCGGGGAGAGTGAACCGGCGAGGATTGGCGGCTCCTTGGGGTGGAGTTGAGCCGGGAATTGATGAAGCTGGACCAGGAGGTGTTCTGCTCCGACTGATCTGAAACTGAGACCCCAATTTCTTCTTCTCGAGCTGGTCTATCTTGAGGAGAGAGTGTTGGATCACCTTCTGTAACGGCCATGGTTTCGGGTTCGGTTGAGATCCGAGAAAACGAGAAAGAAAATAGTAGCTCGGATTTTCTTGGGAAAGAAAAAAGAGAGGGATGCCTATAACGTGGTCTTTGCTTATTGCCAAGCTAAATGTTAATAACAGAGATTAAAAAATAAATAAATAAATAAAAGAAGCTACTGGAAAAAAAAATGATAGTAACAATTACTTGAGTTTTGTAGAGTACTAGAATGTTTTCAATTAATTTCAGCTTTTAAAAAAAAAAAAAAAAAGAGGCAAAAAGAGAAGTAATTTCCTCAATAATTATGGTTCTGTGGAACATTTTTGGGGAATGTACAAGATTTTTTCCCTGTAATATGAAAATTATAAGAATCCAAACAAGAGCATGTAAAATATTACAAAGTAAATTTATTTTACACGTGTAAAATAAAAGTTCATATAATATTACTCCTAACGTTAGAAACAATCATCTCTAATTTCTCCACTATAATGAAATTAAAAATAATTGTAAACTCGATATTAATCCACTAATTAGAAATCAGAAGGGCGTATATCTTTAAATTTTTGAGACATTGGTCCTTATCTCAATTTCAACAATCATTACAAACTAAGAATTGTACAAAAATTGAAGAAAAATCTTATTGTCGTGCAAAAAGCATCTCCTTTGTTTGTCAAAGCACCCAAAATAAAGATTAATACAATAAATACATTGCAGAATTCCAGCTATACCTCTCCCTCAATTGACATTTTTTCAGTATCAATATGGGACACAACTGTAAATGGATTATAATTACACTATCTCCGCTAGCTATTAGCAAATTTATGAGTTTTGAAGGCCTCATCTGGGCATGCTTTCATTCAACCATAGCAAATCTCCGCATAATCGTCCGGCTAATTTTGATTCACCTCACAACTTCTTCATCTACCTGTGCTTTCAGCCAAGAAATGACCTTGTGTAGTATCGTATAGAAAACTGCCAATGCCAGGACACTTAAACTCAAATGTCGATTGCTTCGTGATCAGGGGTCTTGTATGAAAAACCAGATTCGTCACTGGAACGCCTTTTCACTACACTCGCCCTTTGGACTAGTCTCACCAATGCTTGCACAACTTCAGACATGGGAGGCCGAAATTCCGGTTCCGGCTAATACCAATAACAAAACATTAGCTGACCCTTCTAAAAGATACGATGTTGTGAGCGTTTTCATAAGAGAAACAATCATACAAGGCAGTGAGTTATATAGATAGGTATGAAAATGGGAAAAGGAAAAGAAATCAAGAATAAAGCCATGCTCAAAGAAATTGGTCAGTGGATTATTACCTGAACGCACAAGGCAATGATATCAGCAAAGCGTGAGAGAGACTTCGCAGCATACATGCCATTAAGAGCAGGATCAACCATTTTTGCTAAGGCATCAATATCGTGGAGTTGGGGAGTAGCCCATCTCACAAGTGATTGTTCGGATCTAACTCTTGAACTAAATATTTATTGAAAAAACAAAGACAACTTGAGACATGTCAAAAAACTTCCGAGAACATAAACATGACAGCTTGGTAATTTATAAGAAGTTTTACCTGTCTAGGGGCTTCCGACCAGTCAACAGCTCGAGCATCACCACCCCGAAGCTGTATACATCACTTTTTACAGTGTAGACTCCTGACAAGGCAAATTCAGGAGCGCTATAACCAAACTGACCAACCATCTGGGTCAAAACCTGTCAAGCATTGAAAGTAAATGTAACTAGTACTGACAGAATACAAGAAAAGCATTAAGAAAACAAAAATTTGTTACACTAGCATAATTATTCAGAGTCAACTAACCTGTCGTTCTGTATTTGGTGTTAAAGCAGCTAAGCCACAATCTGACAAATGAGGATTAAGATCTTCATCAAGTAAAATGTTTGCTGACTTGAAATTTCTATGTACAACAGAAGGTAAGCACACTTCGTGCAAGTACCTGATAGAAGTAAACAAACAATTTCAGTACTACCCTTGTACCCTTAACCCACACACTCAGTACAGAGAAAGCGAGAGATAGAGAGACTTCAATTTCATACACATGTGACATACTCTAGGGCTCGAGCTGTGCCAAGTGCTACCCTAACTCGAGCATTCCAAGTGAGAATCTTACTTCCATCTTCAGAAAAATGAAGCATGTCATGCAAGCTTCCATTTCCTACATACTCATAAACTAGAAGACGTTGTCCATGCTCTGCACAATATCCGGCCAGTGAGACAATGTTTGGGTGCCTCAAGCGGGACATATTAGAAACAGCCTCTAGGAAGTTATCTTCCTCCTGTAATGACAGTGCTGCATTGTCGATTTTCTTAATGGCCATTATCTGCAAGCACGGAAAAAAGTAAATGGAATTGGTTATGACAAAAAAATAAATAAATGAACAAAGAGATGCAAAAATTCAAGAATTGAAAATAAAAAAGTAAATAAACAAAATAATGAAGACACTATCATGAGCTATCAAAAATTGAGAATGCGTACCTTTCCATTCGAGAAGTCAGCTTTGTAAACACGACCAAGGGAACCTTCACCTATTAAAAATTCTTGACTAAAGCTATTAGTTGCTGTCTGAAGAGATGCAACCGTGTATGAAGTAGCAGTGATAGGTGACTTTACTCTCCTTACAGATTCATTTTTCCCATGCAGCCTATCAACAATCACTTTTTCGGCAGGTGGGGGCTTGAGATCTGTTACAGCCGCCGTGGGTATTACCCTCTGCTCTTGCATCTCAGTATTTACTACAATCAAAGAATGACGCAGCATTGAAATGGTCAGTATGCTAGAAGAAGAACTAACTATCAACTTGAAATTGAAACAGGAATCACTTTATAGGCTAAGGCATGACAGACAATTGCACAATTTAAAGAAGAATATGTGGCTACTATTTAAATCGCAAATCTCAGAATCTATCAAAAAAAAAAAAAAAAAAGAACTCGTTAATACCAGTGTTTGTGCCAGTAGAAAGACCTGCCCCAGAAGCTCTTGCACCAGTTTTTTTCCGTTTATTCTTTCGGATGCAAATGACAAGAACAAGCAATGCGATAAGGGCAACAGATACAGAACCCAAAATTATCCCAACCAAAGCCCCAACTGCCAATCCATCATCTGAATGAGATGCTTCACCGGTAGAATCCGGAGTGTGTGTGCCAGATCCTGAATGATTACGGTTATTATGGGATCTTCCTCGGGGAGGTGGGGTATAACGTGGTGGGGGAGGAGCAGGACCATTGTCAAATGAATTACCGTCATATCTGTTTTCTCAAAAACTAAATCCCTTAGTGCAGGAGCTCAAATTATAAATCAGATAGGCATGAAACTTTGAAAAATGAAAATGCTTACATAAAACTAGGGATCAAAGTAAGCTCTCCAGGTATCCATCCAGTAAAGTGGTTGTTTGCCACATTTCTGTTGAAAAGATAGTACACAATAAGACAAGATGGAAAGTACTAAATAACAGAACTTGTACGCCAGATCAGAGAGAAACTCAAACTCACAGTGTAGTCAAAGGCAAGCTCGTTAGAACATTCAGAGAACCAGTTAATTGATTGTTTTGCACATTGCTGCCATCAATATAGATATTCTGAGAACTTAAGCAAACTAAATCAAAATTTAGAACCATTATTTCCAAAATAAAGTAAAACACTTACAGCGAAGAAAGGTTGGACAATGAACCCATTGTATTAGGAAGATCACCCGAGAAGATGTTGAAAGAGAGATCCCTAAATGGACATGCAAGGAGCAAAATACGTGAGAAAATATAAAGAACCTTAAATATACAACACAAACAAACTAAATTACCACAGCAGGGTACTCTACTGACCAATACGACAACAAAGTACAAACACACTAAAGTTCAAGCAAACAAACACACTAAAGTTCAAGCAAACAAACACACTAAAGTTCAAGCAAACATCTACTTGATATGACCTAGCAATTCTCACTAGATAGCATTTTCATAGCACAAAAGGCTCTTATGATGACAAGGGAGATTGAGAAATAGTATCAACATTTTTCATTTCCTTGATTCTTTCTGTGCACCTTTGGTCTTTCCATTAAAGTTTGAGGGGCAAAAGTGTTGGAGAAAATAAAATAAACAACATCTTCTATGAAATTTAAATTGGAAGAAGGGATGCTATATGATGCTCCAGTTCAATTTTAAAATCTGAAACATAAGCACTTACTAATAATCTATATGCAAGCAATATGCAGTTCACTACTGACAGATGTAATTAACATTACAATAAACTAAGCATCTTGAGGAAGCAATAGCCATAACAGAATCAAGGAACAATCATACTGGAAGTAGATTTTTTTACGTGATTAAAATTGACATGCACCTCAACAAAATAATAAGCTGATACCAAAACATTAACAAAACCAAAACCAACAGAAAAATAATGAAAATCATGCAATTGGATAAGATATCTTACAAGGTTGCAAGGCTAGAATTACTAGAAAAAATGTCTCCAATTGACTGAGAGAGTGAGTTATGACTAACATTCCTGAAATTAACAATTAGGAATTAGCAGAGAAAATAACATCATGTTGCAGCTGAATTTCACCATAATGGAAGTAGAGATTACAAGAAAGACAAATCACTCACAAGTAATTGAGAGAAGACATAATTGAAATGGAATAAGGAAGATTCCCAGTAAGGTTGTTTTTCGCAAGATTCCTGAAGAGTACAATCAACAACAGTGGAGTCACTAACAGCGAAAATGACAGATACAAAGTAAGAACAAAAATAATACAAAAACAAATACGCAAAGAGTAAGCCATCGAACATTACAGGCTCGTAAGATTTGGCGGTAATTGATATGGGATTGAGTCGTGAATGTTGTTGTCATTCAAATCACTAGCAAACATAGAAAGCCTCAAAATTAGAGCAAGTAGATATGCGTTTCAATCATGAATTTAAAAATCAGAGAAAGTAGATATGTGTTCCAATCATGCTAAGTAATGGAAAAAGCAATAACTTTCTCACAATTTTCTCAAAGACAGTAGGTTGGCAAGCATGTATCCCATCGTTCCACCGAGTCCCAATCCAGAAATGTCTCTGTTACCATAACAATAGCAACCATTAAATAAGTCCAACTACTAATCAAACCCCAAAATGCAATCAGAAAGCCCCATTTCCAAATTTCGATACACATGATTTCTTTCATACATGGAAACAACGGCTGAACCCTCGCAAGTTATCCCTTTCCATGATTGTCCACATGGATCACCACCACCACTGGACCAACCCGTCAGCTGAGAAGGGCTATTTAGTGTAGCGTACATAACCTGAAGAGCTTGAACTGCAACACAAGAACAATACTTGTAAACCGAAACTTTTATCCCCCCCCCCCCCCCAAAAAAAAATGCTAGAGAAACAGAAAACCATTTGCGGATTAATCCGTTGAAATAGCATCATAACTCAAATTTATTAAAATCTCAAACCTGAGACCCCTGTCCAACTTGGGTCACTAATACTATCTCGGTAAAACATATATAGAGTAAAATAAAAATGAAACAGTTTCCAAATAAAATTTAAAACTTTCCCTTCTAAAACCCCTGCATTTTTCTCGCATTTTTCTCTCCAACGAACAGCATAAAAGTTTGAACTTTAAGAATGTTAATGTATCACTAAATCAGAACCAAAAGAAAAAAAAAAAAAAAGAAAAAGGACAAACCCCATTTTTCATTTTCACCTTCGAACCTCAACCCTTTACCCAAAATCGCATATCGACCCAATCAGGACCGAACCCATAAATCACAAGCTCTCATCTCACATAATAACAAGAACCTGATCATTCTAAAGAGAAAAAATATGCATCAATACCATCGGAAGCATCAGTGTTGGCCCGAACGAAAGGCAGAGCAGCAAAGATCGTAGCTAAGAAGACTAACTGAGTGAGAAGGAGAGCAAGAGAGAGCGAGTGAGCTAAGTGGCAGTCGGCCATTGTTGTAATGCGAAGCTCCTCCTTAGGAGTGAGTGAGGTTTCAGGTAAGGCTAGGAACAGGCAAGACTACCATGGACGCTCGAACAGAAGAGGAGGAAGAAGAAGAAGAAGAAGAAGAAGAAGAAGAAAATGGTAATAATAAGTTACAGAAGAAGTAGCAGTTGAGGCTGAGATCGCGACCAGTGGAAAGAAAGAGAGATATTCGAAGCTTGGAGTAATGAGGAGAGAGAAAGGAAGTGTGTTTTGTATGCGCGTGTCGGCAAAAAAAGGAAACGATTTAAGGGGAAAAAAACGTAAATTAAAAAAAAAAAAAACAGGAAAATAATATGAAATGTAAACAAACACAATAGAAAAACAGAGTAAAGGTTTGGTTTGAGGACCAGGTAGGCGAGAGTAACGTATGCCGCTTTTTCATGAAGATCTCTCTTTTTCCTCTCTTCTCTTTCCGTCTTGCTTCCCTACACACACTAGTTTGACTTCCCTCTGATTTTGTTCCTTCTTTTGCATTTTTGCATCTTGCATCTTGTCTCAGATTTTTGCCACGTCGGCAATTGTCAATATACTTGGGAATTGGGATTGAATGTAGATTCTAAACTGGATTTCCATAGTTGAATTTGTTACTAAGTTAGTATTATACACCTATTTTTTTTATAGAAAACTGATGTAAAGTCCAAGCAAGTTCACTTTTTTTTTTTTTTCTTTTTTTTTTTTTTTCCGTGGAAGAAGAAAGACTTCATAGAAAGGGAGAAAACAAGGAGGCCGAAGGGAAAGCATAATCACCCTCAAAGCTAAGAAACAAAAACCGACTCACAGTCCGAAATAATATGAGATGGCAAATCAGTAACAAAGAAATTCCAAAAAAAAAAAAAAGAGTTGGAGCGGCTCAAGCTCAAGCTACTCTGTTATGTGCTATAAAATTATTTATCCTATGAATAAAAGACAATTGAAAAAACTCAAAGTAACTAAGCCACATTTTTCTTTGAGACCCTAAAAAACTCGAAAGTACTAAAGGGCACTAATGTACTAATAAGTATTAGACCCTAAAAAAACACGTAAGTTGTGCACTTCTATTAATCTTTGATGCCCACAAATGCCCTTAGCTTATATGTTTATATTACTTCTATTTTATGTAATATAAATTAAATGCACTTAGGAAGATAATAAAGGAAAAAAAAAAAAACCTAAATACGAGATTTGTACTCCATAAGCTTGTACAAAGATTCCAAACCAGTTTACCCGGTAAAGTTACGCAGAAAAAGAGTAAAATAATTCGAGGTTTGAGTTTTTTTGTCAAGCGTATGCATGCAAAAAGAGCAAAAAGTGTCCTAGGTCCTTTATGCGTTTTGTGGGCTGTCAGAATTATGAACTTTATTTAATGACATACAACTATTAAGTGACTTTGAGAGCTAAAGTATGTTTTGAGTTTTGTTTCGTTAGCTATATTAATGTTTTCTTGCTATGGTATAAACAAAACTGAAAAAATAGTTTGTTTAGCATTAGTTATAAGTTTCCTATATTTAATTTCAATAAACAGGGATTTCATGTTAGGGTACAAAAATGAGAATTATTATCATATTTTAGTCCAATTCTGTTAAATTTAGATATTAATTTGTTATGATACGATCTTACATCAAATGACTGCTATACTAATAAGTTATCTTTACTCCTTGCTTAACTAGTTGAAATTAATTTGGCCATTATATACTGAAAGAAGTCAAGACATTGGACGACATAATTAAGATATAGAAGTAAAGAGGCTATATACTCTATTTTAATTTTTTTAAAATTATCTTATATCTTACAAACTTTCATGTTTGACATTTTCATAAAGGAAGAGTCGGCATAGTTTGCCGCCAAATGTCAAATGTGCTATGTTATGGACGTGAAGAGGCAAATTGATCAGAATATTGGAAATTGTTAAAGTTTTAGCTGAATGTCCAAGTTACCCTAAGCATCGGACTATTATTACGGTGTTACCATTGACATTTTCCTTCTTGATCATGGTCATAGTCAGATGGTCTAATCTCTCATGGAAATATATGGGACACTATAAGGTCCGTTAAAAATGACAAAATTTGTCAGTTGGTGAATTGATGGGGACCCTGCCTTTTTTGACTCCCCAAATGTCTCATAACTTTTTACTTTTCCTGTAATGATGGGAAATATTTGGGTAATGTGTACTGGAGCTCACAAAATCTTGTTTCAATGCATGTCCACCTTAGCGAATATATATTTAATATTTCGTGAGTTTTAGTTTATTTATGCATGATCAAGTGCCAAAAAGAAAAAAAAAAATAACCATATTTTTTGTGTTGTAAAAAATTATATATCAATATTTTAAACCTTTATTTATGCTAAGATGTTCTAAAAATAACTTTAAATCGTAAGATGTACTAATTGTTCACTCTCATATGTTATTTATGCTAAGATATACTCAAAATAATTTTAAATAGTAAGCATAAATTACTTAAGTAATATGCATAAAAAAGATAGATAAAGATATAAATTAAAACAAGTGAAAAGTTAAGATTACAACTGCAGAAAAAACATAATTCATAGGGAAAAAAAATTCGTTGCTTTCCATTTCTAACCTTCATTTTTTTTTCCTTTTATAAAATTTAAGCCTAAATTTAAAAGGCAAGCAGGGGCCAGCGAGGTAGCAGTATGCTACTTTCTGTGCATGGCCCCATTGGGTATGCCACGCTAGGTCTGACTCGGTGACATAATGGGATCTTGTGGAATTCGTGAAGTATGTTTAAATTTTATGAGTTAAAAGCATCATAAGGTCTATGATTATAAACTTTTTATAAAGTTTGGTTTTGATTAGGTTTAGGTAAATTTCACGTCAAATATTGTAAATGCTGTACATGCCAGGACAAAAGAACATTTATATACCAGCCAAGTTGGTTTTGCATTATTCAGTCACATTAATATGTCTCGTTATTGATCCTTTACTAAAGTTATATATATTATCCTTGCAACGATGCACCCAACACGTAAAACAAAAGTGGAAAAATGTAATTCCGATATAATTAGCGCTGAAATAAATTTAAAGCTAAAATGTTAATCAATTTGAGAAAGGAAGTGGTAATTTTCTTTTTTCTTTTTCTTTTTTTTTTCGTTTATACTTGGCTTTCCTTTTTTTGCTCAAGATTTATACTTGGCTTGGTCCATTGAAATTTATAAAAGCTATTTTCACAAGTCTGTTTTAAGCTTTCAACGACCAAGATGACTTGTGAGCAGAGCGTCCCCACAAATTAAAAAGGCAATGGGCTGCTCGTGATCTGTCTTAGATTCCTCGACATTAAAAATTACATGGAGCAATGATAGTAGCTTTGTTCTCGAGCCATATAATTATATTATTAGGTGTAACAAAATTTATATTAAATTTTTAATATCAATAGATATATATTACATGGAATTATTTAATTAGTAAATAAGATTAATTTATTTATCGTAAATTCTAATATTTTAGTTAAATAATGATAATTTATATATCAGTATATTAGTCGTTAAAGTATTATCGCGAGAATATAATCATAATTCATGAACGAATTTTCCATCCAACTATATGTATAAAGATCAAACGTGTCATAGAAATAGCATAGTACTAACTACACTTGAATTTAAATCCCACTCACCGATTTAGTATAAACCCTTTAAGACATTTTTTTTTATAGTTTTGGTGTGTGTAAGAAACAAAACTAGCACACACATAAATTATAAAGCGGTTCTAGTTGTTGCCTTTGTACTTATAACCATTGATTTATTATTTGGTCAGCAATAGAGTTCTATCATTTATTTTTATGGGAAAAAAAAAAGACTACATCATTAGTGGACAAAAAAAAATATAGTAATGAGCCATTGACAATGCTTCTTGGAGAGCAAGAAAATAAATCCTTGCTCTTTGATTTATTGTCCCCCTTTGCATGGAACGTAACAAAGCAAGTAGCAACTATATATTTAGTGTTGGGTTTGTGAGAAAGGAGCCACTATATATAGTTCAATTTATTTTATTTTATTTTAGTTGCTAGGAAATTAAGGAGTTACAACGGTTTAAACTTTAAAGTTACTCCCAGAAAAGAGCGGAATTCCTTGGATCATGGTTGAGTGTCGAAGAGCAACAACTTGTTGCCATAGAGACATACTAATCAGTACCATGTATACAAGATTTTTTTTTTCTGAAAAATAAATACGAATGTGACATATGGAATAATTTTGCCTGCAGTAACAAAAAACCCATGATTAAAAAATTCTGTCGTAAGTTGTAACATGTGATTTTGACACAAATTGTTATTGGCATTCTCAAAGTTACTCTCTGTACAGCACGCAACGAACCAAATATGGATCTGGTAAGAATGGGGTGTAGAAGCCAGTGGAGAAGAAAGGGTGATGACCCAGTTATCTGATATCTTGGTCGCTCGCAGATTATTCAATGAATTAGTGGGCCACCCCTTATTTCTTACATATATATTGAATCTCTATATCTGGTTTCATCTCTGTGACTTCCATTCATTATTGCTTAAGTACGTACTATTGTCGACAGGGGAGACTGATCTGTATTCGTTAATCTAACTAGGTTTTGAATTTTCTTTTCTTTTCTTTTTTACACCAAAAATATACTAATTACACTGTTTTTTGAATTTTTTTTTTTAGTTTCATTATTTGACACGAAATTTTACTGTGATTTGTTATGTCATTAGAATGTTAAATTAGACAATACGTTTTAATAAATAAGACTGAAAAATATAAAAAATAATGTATTTAACACTTTTTTGTAGCTCATATTTGATTGCAATGATCTAGTACTTAATATTTATGGAAAGAAATTTTGTCTATTGTGTATAATTTTGGGGGCAGAAAACAAAATAAAGATTAAAATAGAAGGAAAATTCTATCTCACTAAGTTTCAAAATGTGTCTTCATTTTTTTAATTTTTGGTCACAAGCATAAGTTTGATTGATAACCATATGCTCGGCTGCCAGCCTCTATTGTTCGTTTGTTTTTTTATTGCCCTGAAATTTCCAAACTTTTATCAAATGTGCTTAGCCTTCAGGATTATAAAATGATGTATAATAATCCACAATATTCCAAGACCTATCCATCGTTATGAGTCTGCGATTCTTGTCGAAGGATGCTCTACATCTATTGTATACTACAGTATTATTGATAGTACTCAATATTTTAATTATTAGTTTGTCCATATATTTCTTCTATTTGTCAGAGATCCAGTGGATGCAGAGTTCTACATTATTTTTTTATTTAAAAAGAAACTCAAATTCATTTTATTAAATTACTGTTGTTATGTTTGCTTCAAAGGAAGGACACCAATAAAGAAATAAAAATGACGAGAGACAAGAATGCAAAGGCCAAAATGACACTAAATAAGCTAGCTAGGGTAGGAAGAAATAGAGAAAGATCATGAGTCGTACAATATTAAATTTACGCATTCAAAAAAAAAAAAAATAAAGTGTACAAAAAAAAAAAAAAGAGAACGGAAAGCAAAGAATCATCCCAGTTGTCACATATCCACTTTGCTTGTCAATTCCCTTTACATATAAGTAAGAAATTGTATTTATCAAGACTAAGATATACGTAAGTATAACAATTAATTTGGCCGTTTGACCACTGCTTTTCAAAGCTGTTTAAAGCTGCTTTTAGAATAAGGCATATATATATATATTATGTTTTTTTTTCTTTAAGGAAAAAACCACGACCTTATCACCTCACATAATATAGGTACAAATTGCATCATTAATATCTAAACTATAGCGTTAATTTTGCATTTTGATTTTCAAAATAAGCTTCTTGAAATTTGACATTCAACTCATTCAAATGGGTAATTTAAATAGATTATTTAAGCCTCGTTCATATCTTTCTCTCCTTTTCTTTTGTTTTTAACTGTTTTTTTTTTTTTTTTTGGTGCGGTCTAAAATTTGCAAGGTCCTGTATGGTCATAAAATAAATGAAAAATTTATTTAAAAGCAATTGCTACTTGGAGAGTCAATGTATATACATGGCCCATGCTTAAAATTCACTGCCTATCTGTATTCCAAGTCTACCACATTGAGTTTTGTATCCAAATAATCAACGATGGATTTCTCTGATCTGGCACATCAACGAAGTAGGTAATTTGTATCTTCAATTTTTTTAATGATTATATGCTTCTTTTTATAGAAGTATCTTTAACTTGTTCATTACTATAATTGTATGTGGCTACTTTTGGACTACCTTTACGTATATAAAATATGTAATACGTTCGCTTAATTAATAGTGAACTACCCTACATGAAATCATGCTTTGTCAACAATATTAAAAAAGAAGGGAAAAAAAAAAAAAGAAAGGTTATACTCTTCGACCTAACAAGTTCAAATCTCAACTTAAATTGGTTACATACTTACATGTGGAAGGTCGGGATCCCATTCTGCACAAATTAATGACAAGTCCGACTCGTTAAAACTAGCTAAGAGTTTTAATCTACTTGTATATAATACATATGTACATAATATATATGTATACATTTATATAAATTCGAGGCTTCTATTGAAGTCATCTCCACATCTAGAATGGGAGTACGACGACTCGAGCATAATACTTATTTATTGTTGGTGCTTTTTTCTACCAACTCTCTATGTATTTCTACAACTTTCGTTGACTATGTTATTCATTCTAAACGAAGAGGCGATGAATACTATCTGTAAAACTCTTTGATACTTAAATCAGATTTGTCTATCTCTTTTCCGAAGTAAAATAGTAAGAAGAAGATCTAACCTGTTACTAAGATGATGTGTTACATTTATACCCCTAGATTGAGAACTTAATGGCCCTTAATTTCAAGATAAGTTACCTCTTTTCGTCATCATACCCACCAGGAATTACGGATTATGGATACTACAATCTCTCCTGAATTAACACGAGCTGTCCTCCACGATCTTCTCTGATACGCATTTGGAAGGAAAAGATTGTGGTTGTATGTTACTCTATTAAGTTAGTTCATCTAACTCATATAGTGGTCATGATATAGCATTAAATGCTCTCACTAATCTAGGACTAATTGTTGTTTGTAAGGATAGTCAGTCGAAGATTTCATAGGACTTTCAACCATCTAGACCTTTTGATTAGCTGACCATACCCAGAGTCTGTTTGATACGAGCGTGAGGATGGATCAACTCTTTGCTATGAGGATTAATACGTTCGTACTATGTCCTGCAGGATTCACGTGCTATTTTAAATGAACTTTTTGGGGATTTATATTGAATTTACTCTTTTCTCACCACCTATTTTGTTACCCCTCAGTCCATGCGACAAGTATAATAGAAATAGGCCCTATAATTGTCCCAATTTCCCCTTTTGATGGACTTATGGTTATCAGGAAGAGGAAATCACGTCTAAAGTCCATTAATACAATGGTGAAAACATTGCTTAAATATATCATTATCTGTCAGTTATCGATGTAGGTGCACAATTCCCTAGTAAATTTTCAAATTTTTAATCTTTTATCTTTATAACTTCCCTTATATTGCTTCTTTGGTGGGGTGACCTTCAATTGCCTTACTCTAAATACATATTTGCCCCTTGTTTCACTTTACTAAAACTCTTCAGGTGCACTCGCTTCCTCTCCCAAACTTTCTTGTGTTCCCAAATCTTAGGGTTTCAAATTTTTTCTTTTCTCAAGATCTTTGACTTCTCACTCATTCTTATAGAAATGGCCCTAAACTAGAGCCAAAAACTCCACCCTATTCCAGATTTCGAGGTGGATTCATTGAGGAGATAGTTTTGCTTCCTTGGTAGGGTTACCCTTCAAAGGGTTAAAGGTCCTACCGACTAGTATTTTTGTCCATCTTCTCCTGAGGGCCTTATTATCCTAGGACAGAAACACCTCGAATAGATGCGATTTCCTCTTCCTCCCCTTATTCGTAAATTTTTTTCGTTAACAGGGATTCATCTCATGTAACTTAATGGTAACGGAGTCATGATTTTGATGGGTTTGGTTCTACCTGCTCTCATAGAGATATTATAGAGCTCAATGGTGGAGCACCTAGGCTTAAGTCCCGCATATCTTCTCCTCCACCTGCCATGCTAAAGATGAGTCGCAATGAGGAGAATGTCGAAGGGAAAGCCAAGTTAAAGGCCCACTCTTTACAACGCAGGCTCGACCAGTCTAGTGAGGTAATTAGTCGTCTCTATTTGTACTATTATAAACTGCTAAAAACTCATGTAGAGCTGACTCGTCACTATAGTGAAGACCTAGCTGATGTTAATAATCTTTTGGTTAATCTGTCATAGTGGTAGGCAAAGCTGAGGTTAGCGGCATTGAAGGATAGATTGGCTGATACAGAGAAACTAAAAATGAGGCATCAAAGGTAGGTAGATATTATCTCTGTGAAGAGCTATAGGTCTAGTTGGAAAAATAGAGAGTTTGTGGGCCATAAATAAGTGATAACACCAGACTAGTTTGATGAGCAGAAAAGTGTCAAGAACGACCACTATCTGTTGGGTACTACATACAGAAGTTGGGAGACGAAATTAACATCGTATATCCCGCTGATATATTTAGGATGCTCGACAAAAAGAATGAGGGCCCTCAACAACTGCCTCTATTGGTAAAGAGATAATGCATATCTCTTGTTCACCAGATCAAATTCCTGCTTCCAATATTCCTAAGGGTCAGCTTGCTTCTACTGCATCGGCTGACGCAGAACCGAGTGTGGTTATGCTGTCAAGTGACAAATTCAAGCTTGACGCTATCCCCTTTGTTGCGGTTGAATCAGGTATTAATCCTGGCATTCCTTCCTTCGCTGGAGGTAATTAGGGGTTTTCGCTCTTTTGTATATTTGTAAAATATGAGCAATGTAGTGTATAGTTGACCCTTTTTGTAACAGTTTGTTTCACTAATAAAATTGACATATGTTGCTTATCTTTATTTCGTCTTCCTCTTTCTGTTGTTCGCACTTTTGGTCATGGTTGGATATCATATATGATGCTATTCCTTTGTTAGCGGTTCAGCAGACTTCTAGGTCTGGCCCAATCATATACGATTTGGAATTATTAGTAAATCTTTTCCAAGCTATGATTGATAAGATTAACTCCAAAAATCAGGATTTGAGTTACAACTTCAGGGGTTGGTCGATTTTTGCTTGGATTCGTCGTTGCTGAAGAAGAAGCCTAGGCTTGGCTCTTATCGAGAGTAAACAGGGCATTATCATTCTGATGTATCCCTGCGAGTTCGCCTCAAACCCTCTCCTGAAAAGTAAGGTCGTTAAGGTTTGAGTACTCATCAGTCATGTATTCTATAACTGATAATTAAGTATGGATAAATAATAATCGATCTCGATTTCTATTTTTGTGTTCAGAAAGTTACACATTCTTACAGTTGGTAAATTAACCTAATACTTAGGAAAATCATACATGCATGCAGATATGGAAAATACATGATCATATCATGAACGCAGCAGAAAAATTAGTGGATTTAGGTTTTAAAATTTTACATGAAAACAATTTTCATAACCATATAATACACATGCATCATATACAGGATCATGTACAACATAAATCAAATCTAGATACAACACCCTAGAGATGAGATTAGGGTTTACCTCTTATAGCGTGTTCCTCCTTAATCTTCTTATTGATGGTGATCAAACCTCCAACCCTAGATCTTCTTGTCTATGCTCTTGCTCTTGGTTGATGAAACGAGTAGGCACCAAGTCGAAACCTTCATTGGAGAACGATCAAGAATGTCTTCTTGATCCTATGGAATATCGGGACGTGAGATGGGACTGTGAGATAGTAGGAAACTTTTTCTCTTCTCTTTTTCTCAGCCTTGGCCGATTTTTCTCCCTCTCTCCCTGTGTCTATGCGTGTGACTCTCTTAGAATTACTATATAGTTTTTTCTCTCATATATCTTATATACATGGGACCCAAAACTGCTAATCCTAGTCTAATTAGGATTAGGCTTATTCTCCAATTTGGGCTTTGGGTGTATTTTTATAAATATGTCCAACTCATGAAACTTATTTATAAAAATACCAACTTCTGTGTAGAATTATTATTTTACACAGTTTCATGAAATTAATTTCATAAACACCACCAACCAATTAATGAGCTTAATTGAGCTAGACAAGGGACCTAATGAATCCAAATAATCTAGGCTCCAATAATATGACAAATACATAATAACTCTTATTATGGTATTTATATAAATATTATTAGTAAATGGGACACTCCACTAAAGGCCCAATACTACACTCTTAGATTAAATGTCATGCTTTTTATAGAGATTTAATCAACTAACCTTGATTAACCGATCCATCTAGCATATTCTATACCACATATATAATCCCTATACAATACCGTAATTGAATAGGTGAAATTACCGTAATACCCCTCCAATACCTATTTACCTTTAAGTTACCATCTTTTTATCAAGGAATAATGTTGTCGATAATTTTATTCTCAATGGCCATTTTTAGACAAAATTATCAATCAATTCACAAAGTGAATACTAAGATCTTAGATTTAATTATTCCATGAATCTTAAAAGAACCTAAAGTGGCATTAATATATAGTGTCCTTAACTATTTGGTGTTCCCATTAATTCATAAGCTATAACCTCTAATATGCCAGAGTTCACCTCTAATTTCATAGAGATTAGTTTTTTAATAAATCAAAAGGCTATAACCCATGAAAGCAAGTCCAATCAAACATCAAGGATTAAGATCTATATGCTAAGAGCTAGTTTGTGATAATATAATAATCGAGTTACAGCACTTCAATTCTTCTTATTACCTGTCCAGTTTAATACACAAAATTTTTTTATGTTGTATTAGTGTTTCTATCAGAAGTCAGATACTTCAATGATTTGAGACACATCATTCCCGTTGAAATAGACAAACACTACAATCTATAGTAAATAAAGTATTCCATCTTTATTTACAGATTGTAAACTACTTCATTTAGAGTTAGAAAAAAAAATAAGTCTCCCCATAATTAACACTTAATCATGTTTGTTTCTTTATAAATATATAAAGTCATAGAATCTTTTTCAGATGAATAAACTATTCAACTAAGATAGTTTAATATAGCAAATATCATAATTACATATAAGATAAAGTTGTTTATAATCAAAAGGGTAAAATTAGAAATCTGCTTTTTAGGGCAAAAATCCCAACACTTACATATATAACTTCACATAATCTATTTGGGTCTGTTTCCAACAGACAGACCCAGAGGGTCTACTTCCAATTGGTAGACCCTAGTTATACCATTGATCAGTCTTTACCCATTTTTTTGATGAATCACTTAAAGGCCTCGTGCTGGTAAAAATATTTATCACCCAGCTTTTCCTGTTTCATAGGGCACTTACTGGCGAGTATTTCATCTCTCAGTTCTTCCCTATCATTTAAATGGGTGGACGACTGGAAAGCATTTATTACACAGCTCATTCCCCTTTGTACATATTCTTAGGTCATTGGCAAGAATTTTATTGCACAATGTGGCACCTATAGTACGGTTTTTAATACATAAGAATATCCTAGAGGATTTAGTGCATGAAAAGGTTGGGATACTGAAAGTCAGGCCCTCATAAATAACAAATTAATTAGTACATTGATATGGCTAACATTTTGATCTGTGCCAAATTTAAACTCTTTATTCAATAATGGAAGTAACTATATACGATTCACATATAATATTTTTTCAAGCTTTGGGCATTCCATATGTTGGGTAAATTCTTCATAGTATTGGGTTTTTTTAGAACATATGTGCCGTTATTAAGTGCTTTGATTATTTCACAAGGCCTGACCTAGTTAGGATCCAGCTTTGAAGAGTTTCCTATTTTGGCATTTAAAATCCAATCTCTAGTATTAATTCGTTGACCATAAACTTTTTTTATATAGTAGGATCTGGCCGACTGGTGGTAAGCCATGTGGATCAGGACAACGTCTCTAGTTTCCTCAAGGAGGTTTGTGTTGTGGCTTAGTTGGTGCTCGTTTAATAAGGTATCTTTTACCACTTCAGAGTGAAGGGTCAGGAGACCAACTTCTATAGACCATAGCGAAAGGTGTCCTCCCTATTAATCTTCGTTTAGTAGTTCAGTGGGCCTATACTACAGTTGGTAGTTCTTCTAATCACTTTCCTTTAGTCTCTTGTAGCTTTTTCTTGATGTAATTGAAGATGGCCTTGTTCGTTACTTCTGCTTGGCCGTTCCCTTAGGAGTAACTTACAGATGATAAACTAAGCTTAATATCATATAAGTCGCACAACTTTTTGAGTTTAACATTCTTGAACTGTATGTCATAGTCAGCATGTATCTCGTTTGGGATTCTATACCAACAAGTTATATTTCTCCAGATAAAATTAATTGTGTTTGCCTTGATGATTGTGGTGCAGGCTTCAGCTTCTACCCACTTGGTGAAGTAATTCATGGCTAGCAAGATGTATCTTTTACTGCCAAGGCTTCTGAGTAGCTCCCCTATAATATCCATACCCCACTTAGTAAAAGGCCAAAGGGTTATATTCGAATGAAGTTCTTCTGTAGGCTGGCACTTCAGAGGGGCAAATCTTTAACATTTATCGCATATTTTGACGAATTGGACTGCCTCGGTCATCATGTATGGCCAGAAGTATCTAGCCATTAGAGCCCTATAGGTGAGGCTCTGTCTACCAAAGTGGTTGTCATACACTCCTTCATGAATTTCCTCCACCAGATTTTGTGCCTCCACTATGCCTATACATCTTAGCATTGGTCTCATTGTTGATCTTCTGTACAATTATCCTTTCACCATCCCATATTGGACAGTTTTCATTCTGATCAATCTTGCCTTAGCAGGGTCTTCCAGTAGTTTCCCCATTATTAGATATTGTGTAAGTGGTGTCATCCAGTATTCAACTTTATGCTCTGTCATGAACACATGGTACATGGGGTTTTCCCTAGGATCCCTTACATACTCGTTCTCTAGTAGCACTTCTGTATGCCTAATTGTTTCTCCTAACGATGCATTTTTAGCTAACTCGTCAGCCCTTTGGTTCATTTTCCTAAGCATTTGCTCAATGTCGTATTTGTGGAAATGGGTTTCTACCCCCATTATCTTTGAGAAGTACTTATGTAACCTCGGCTCTTTTACTTCAAAATCTCCTATTTACCTGGCCTACTACCAGTTGGGAATCGATTTTCACCATGACACTTTCTACTCTAAAATGGATAGCCAACTCCAAACCCTCAAGTAGTGCCTTATATTTTGCCTCATTGTTGGTCGCCTTGAACCTGAGCCTCAAAGCTTTTTCCATCTTGAGCCCTGTAGAGGTCTGTACAACCATCCTGAAGTTAGATCCTGAGGTATTTATGAATACATCGATGTAGAGGGTCTAGGCTGAGCTACTCAAAGCCAGAGATGTCTGTGGTGGGTTTTATAGTTCGCCAAAAGATAGGATCTCTACTAGAAAGTCCACTATCACTTATCTCTTTTTAGCTATTTGAGGCTAGTACTCGACGTCATATATTTTTAATTCGATGGCCAGTTTGGTCAGACACACCGATAGATCTGGCTTAGCCAGAATCTTTCGCATAGGAAAATTCATATATATCATGATCGGATGCGTTTTAAAGTACTGCTTCAGCCTTTTCTTTGCATTTACCAGAGCCAAGACTAATTTCTTGGCCATGTTGTATCGCATTTCTATATTTAATAGCATGCGGCTTATATAAAACACGGGCTTCTATTAACCTTCTTCTTTAATGAATAACATTGCGCTAATTGCCACCTTGGATACAGCCAAGTATGCGTATAAGTATTATCCCTCCTTTGGCAAAGATAGGATGGCGGATGGCTTCAGTATTCTTTAAGTTTTGTCAACGCTTTATCCGGTTCCTTCCCCCAAACGACGAAAGAGTTTTGCTTGATATATTGGAAGAATGGCCGATATCAGTCGGATATCTTAGAGACGAACTGAATGAGTGCCGCAATTTTCCCAATCAGACGCTGAACTTCCCTGATTGTCGAGAGTCTTTGTATATACGCGATTGAGGATAACTAGGTGGAATTAGCTTCAGTACCTCTTCTGCTCACTATGTATCCCAAGAGTTGCTCAGAGGATACTCCAAAAGCGTACTTTTTGGGGTTTAGATGTATTTAGTAATACCTTGAAATTCAGAAAAACTTATCCAAATACCATAGATGGTCTGTAGCTTCTTTACTTTTCATGACCATGTCGTCAATGTAGACTTCCATTATTTTTCTCAACAGTTTGGTGAACATCTTATTCATCAGTCTCTGGTAGGTCGCTCCCATTTTCTTTAGAGCAAATGGTATCCGCTTGGTGTAGTATAGACCTCACTTCATGTTGAATGTCGTATGGATTTGATCTTCCTCGTACAATGGGATCTAATTGTACTCAGAGTAGGCATCTAAGAAACTCATTCTACTAAAGCTGGTCATAGTATCAACCATCTCGTTGATCTTCAGTAAAGGAAAATTATCTTTTGTGCAGGCTTTGTTTAGGTTAGTAAAATCTATGCAGGTCTAGTCATCCTCATTCTTCTTTTTTACCACTATTGAGTTTGAGACCCAGCAGGGATACACACATTCTTTTATCAAGCCATTCTCCAATAGCTTTTCTACTTCTTTATTAATAGCTCTGCTCTTCTCTAACGCAAATCTCTTGGGTTCCTATCTTACTGAAGGAAAACTAGGGTCGATGTTGAACCAGTGGTAGGCATGTTCAGGGTCTATCCCAGACATATCATTGTGGGACCACGCAAAGACATCCCTGTTCTACCTTAAGAATTCTATTAGCCTGTCCTTTTCTTCTTCTAGTAATAGGAGTCTGAC
Organism: Parasponia andersonii; assembly: GCA_002914805.1. Lineage (NCBI taxonomy): Eukaryota > Viridiplantae > Streptophyta > Magnoliopsida > Rosales > Cannabaceae > Trema > Trema andersonii. Next base: position 276,126 of record JXTB01000224.1, on the reverse strand, counting down.
TAAGATTGTTTTCTCCGGGTTTAATTTTTCCAAGGAGATTACCACTGCTCCTCTATTGTGGTCTCCGGCCTATCGGACTCTTCTTCAATTTGTTTCATGTATGCTGACAAGCGATCCTTTAACTGTTATTTGTCTTCCGTCAGGATGTTCGCCGTCTCCCTGGTCTGTTTTAAAGTAGTCAAAAAGTATTTCCTTGTAGAAGTCTGGTTGCCTCTGATATCTATTGTATAAGTCCTATCTTTTGACTGACATCTCAAGACTTGATGGAGGGTTGATGCGATTTTATACATAGCGGGAATCCACCCTCTTCCTATATTAGCATTGAAAGAGGACTGACAGTCAATGACGATAAAGTCCACGTTTAGGTATCTCTAACGAAGTAGACCTTTAACGTTATGATGCCTAAGGGGCTAATCTTGCTGTTTTGAAAGAAAAAGAGTTGATAGGTTATCCTGAGTGCATTCTAGTCTAGACCCATATTTTTGAAAGTGTTGAGGAATAATATATCAATGCTGCTATTGCCGTCGACCAGGACCCTCTCACCATCGAAGAGTCAATCTGTAGTTTTACTACCAGAGGCTCATCGTGAGGTAGATTCACTGTGGCTAGGTCCTACTGAGTGAAGGCAATAAGTATGATAGAGGCGTAGCTTTCCTTCATCGTCAGGTAATTTACAGAATGTCCCAGCCCCTTCAAGCATTTAACCCTTTCTTCGGTCATTTTCTATAGCTTTACTTTTCCCTCTTGACTTTGGGTAGGCTCTGGTCTACCCACGATTATCAGCACTATCCTCATAAGCTGTTCTCTAAACCTCGAAGCTTGGGTCTGCTTTTCTTTATCTTATCTAGTGGTATCTTCATTGGATTGATTCCTATTTGCCTTCATGTACTGCTTTTAACTTTCCGGCTTGGATGGCCATCATGACCTATGCATAGAGGCTACGACAATGAACGGTGTCATGACCATGGTCTTTATGAAATTGGCAGTATTTGTTTATGTTTTTATGTGATCTGGGACGCTGGACTTGGGATGGTCTTTGAAAATGCATTTATCTTTATTCTCAAGGAATATTACATCGATTGTTGTGTTGAGCTCAAATTTGGGTAGAGGGTATTTAAATCTCTTTCTCCGTTTGTATCTTTCTTGATTCGCTTGGCCGAGAGTTATCAGCTTTAGAACTGGTTCTTAGGTCTATGTGGGCCTCTTAACTCCTTGTGCGGTCAGGGTCTACACCGGTATCGTCGTTATTGCTGTGGAAGCTTTGGGTGCCTTTTGATGGCTCTCCAATACCCTAAAAACTCCCTCCAACTTTGCTAATACATCGGATATGTTGTATGGCATATTTAAGAATAGATGGTCTGACAACATGGAATCCATTTACCGACATCTGATAAAGGAGCTCGCAGCTTGGATTGAATCAGTATCGTGTATTTGGGACATCATATCCAAAAACTGAAACAAGTATTCCCTTGAGGATTCGCCTGCAGATTATTCCAAACAGTCTAGATCATGCATGGTCTTCTGCTGTCTCCTCACATTTGCATACTATTTTAGGAACAGTTTGCAAAAATCTTTAAGTCCATTTATGGATTTCTCTGAGAGCTACATGAACTATGCTAAGGTCAGTCCTGCCAAGGTGGTAGAGAAGACTTTGTATGTTATGGCCTTATTTTTGGTTTCTAAGGCCATCTTCTATTGAAACTAGTAGATATAGTCGAGAGGGTCTATTTGTCCTTCAAATGGCTTGAGTGTTAAGGCCGTGAAGTCTTTTCAGCTTGGGTTCTTGTTGAATCTAGTCGACGAATGCTATTCGGTTGATTCCTCGTACGACTTGCTCTTCTAAGTCAGTAGTGGTCTAACTATGGTGGGCCCTGAATCTTTTATTAAGATATGCCATCATTTTTCGCTTCCAATCAGGAGGTGCACTTTTGGGATTTCTCTGGTATTGTTTGTTTACCGTTGCTCCCATCTAGGAATGCCTTGCATGACTTTGCTATCCTTCTTGTATTTATGATCTAGTTGGTGCAACGATTTCTCTTGTCGTGCGTTGTTGTCCTCTAAACTCTTGCTTAACCTCCTCGTCGAAATCATCCTTTCGTTCGCTCTTGGCTTCGCTCGCCAGTAATCCTTCAAGACGGATATTATCTCTACGGACTTCGGCAACCTCATTTTTTAGGCCCAAGATAGCCTCATGAGCCATCTCCACCTTCCTGTTTACTTCTGCTAAGGCGATAAGCATTTGATCTAGCCGTGCTTCCTGGGAGTTTCCTTCGGCATCAAGCCATATACTTCTTGTTATCATTCTCGAAGGTGCCATCTAATATCGTATAACTTTTTATTCAGGGAGAGCATTAACTTCAAGTTTTTAATTCTTCTATCCCTCGTGCTTTCTCACAAATGGCGTCAAACTATTAGTACGTTCTTTTACCAACTGTCCACGTATTCCTGCTGCATTCATTGACTACATTCTTAATTTTGAACTGAGGGGCGGGGGTGGCCACATGTAAAACTCTCTAATACTTAAGTCAGATATGTCTATCTCTTTTCCGAAGTGAAATAGCAGGAAGAAGATCTAACCTGTTACTAAGATGATGTGCTACATTTATAACTCTAGATTGGGAACTTAGTAGCCCTTAATTTCAAGATTAGTTATTTATTTTCGTCATCATATCCACCAGGAATTACGGATTATTGATACTGCAATCTCTTCTGAATTGACACGAATTGTCCTCCACGATTTTCTTTGATACACATCTGGAAGGAAAAGATTATGGTTATATAGTACTCTGTTAAGTTGGTTCACCTAACACATATGGTAGTTACGATATAGCATTAAATGCTCTCACTGAATTTGGGACTAAGTGTTTTTTGTAAAGATAGTCAGTCGAATGTAGGACTTCTGACCTTTCAGGCCCTTCAACCTTCTAGGCCTTTTGAAATGAGGTTTGAGATTAGCTAGCCCTATCTAGGGTCTATCTATTACGAGTCTGAGGATGGATCGACTCTTTCCTACGAGGATTAATAAGTTTGTACTATATTCTACAGGACTCACATGCTATTTTAAATAAACTTTTTGAGGATTTATATTGAGTTCATTTTTTTTTCGCCACATGTTCTGTTGCCCCTCAGTCCACCTGGCAAAGATAATAGAAATAGGCCCCACATTTATCATATAAGTCTATTTTTTTCGGTGATTCTCATTGTTTAATACTGAATATAGAGCTTCCCTTGAAAAAAAATGTTGAATAATATAGAGAAATTGTTATAAATGAAAATAGTGAAAGGACTCCTTCCTTCTTGAGTTGTGTGATAACAAATTATGCATTTCCTCCCCTACCTTTTCTTGTATGTCGTTTTATAATGGGTTATTTGTGGTTGTCGTCTTTTTTTCATCGTTGTTTTACAGGCAGTTTGTAAGGGGTAGTTTCTTTTCTCTTTTTTTTTTTTTTCAATGTAATTGTCGTTATTTTCCTTTGTCATATTTTATATATTGTCGTTGTTGTCACGTTCTGTTGCATTTCTTGTAGTTTTCACTTTTTACGTTATTTCTCCTCCACTAATCAATCAGAGTGTCATGCTATCATTCTTAATCGGTAACGTTCTTGTACAAGAAATTATCACTTTATCAGGTCGTTGTCGCCTTTAAGAGCTTTTATGTTGTTTTTACAGATACGTGGATTGTCAAGGAAGGAAATTCTCACCCTCATTATCATTATCATTTTTTGTCAATTATCATATCCTTATCGTTTCCATTGTATCTCGTCCATTTGCCCTCATTCATCAATGTACATCATTTCCTTTCATTGTCGTCTGGTCCAATAGTTGTCGTCCATTTTATTTTATTCTAGTTTTTATTGGGTTGCTTGGAGCTGTTGTTTTTCCTTTATTTTTATCTTTCTTAGTCTTTTAATTCTTTTCTCCACTTCTATAGCATTTCAAAAACAAAAATATGTTTGGTAACAATGTTGCATTTTTTGTTTTTTAAAATTAAAAAAATACATATTTGGCAACTAGTACTTTTTACTTTTGAAAGTGAAAATAAAAAAAGGAGAGTAGTAAAGGAAAAAAGAAGGAGAAAATAGGAGAGAGAAAAAGTAGTATTTATCTAAATCAATTCCATAAGTGGTATTTTTTTAAATAAAGCTTTAAAAAGTGATATTTTTCTAAATATTTTGGGATATTTTTGAAAAAAATTACCAAATTTTACAATTATATTTTGAAAAATACCACTTTTAAAAATTTTATTTTGAAAATATAACTTTTAAAAATATTTAGAAAAATAGTACTTTTACATGTGGTTAGAGAGATGATGTTAAGAGAAATAATGACGAGAGAGAAAATATTAAGAAAAATGGTGATGTGAGTCTAAATATGTTTAAATTTTGATACCAGTATTTCTACAAAATTATTGTAAAAAGTTTTGAATGTAAGAAATTTTTGTTTTCAAAATTTTAAAAATTTTGTTGTCAAATTAAAAAAGCAATAGTTTTACCAAACATACTTTTGAAAAATATTTCCACTTTTTTGATTAAAAAAATAAATAGAGATTACCAAACGAGCCCAAAATTACTTTTAAACTTTTGCTTTTTTGTTTTTGAGTAATCAAACTAATTTATTTGAGATCTGATTATTGGTTACAAAAAACTAAAGGGAAATAGACACGTAGTACTGCCTTTTGATAAATAATACCAGGAATATTATGTCCAAATTTTTACTTATGTTTGTACTACTTTTTTTTACAAAAATAAAAAAATTCTTGTTAAGAAAGACCAAATAACGTCTTACAATTTCTATTTTTTCTTGTTTCTTTTTGCTACTAGTCTACTTGTAGCTGATCACTTTAAAACTAATTACCAATTTATTATTAAAAATCATAAACTAATTGATTTTTAGGAACTAGAACCAAATTGATTACTAAAAACCAATAACCATATTGGTTTCCACTATAAATATCATAACTATTTAGTTAATAAAAACTGAAAATCAAATTAGTTTCTATTATAAATAGTAGAATTGTTTGGCTAATTCAATTATTGATTACTAGAAACTAATATGGTTATTGAAAATTAGTTGCTCGAATCCAAAAACTAATATATATTTTTACTGTTTTTACTTCAAAATTATAATTACTTAATTTGAAAACTTGATCATATTCTTCAGTATCCTTATTCAATACCTCACCCAATTCTTGTCATAGGACATTCTACAAAAAGAAAATTACAATAGTTTCAAGGAAATTTCATTAATTTCTATGATTTGAAAAAGAAACTACAATAATTTTTAAGAAATTTCTATAGTTTCCTATAATTTACTTAGTTATAGGACATTCTATTAAAAGGAAACTATGATAGTTTTTGGGAAACTTTTGTAACTTCCTGTGATTTATTTAGCTATAAGACATTCTATATAAAGGAAACTACAACGGTTTTCCAGAAATATTTGTGATTTCATGTAATTTACTTAGTACAGGATATTCTGTTAAAGAAAACTAAACTGGTTTCTAAAAAACCTTTGTGTTTTCTTGTTATTTACTAACGTACATGACTTTTAGCTAAAAGAAATTAAACTGATTTTTAAAAAATTTGTATAATTTCCTGTAATTTATTTACTCACAAAACATTCTGAACCAAATTAAACTAAATTAGTTTATAAAAAAATTTAATAATTTCTTATAAAAGAATGCTTTATTTACAAAAAAACTACCGTATTTTTTAGCTTCTAAAATATTTAGAAAAATACTAAAAAAAAAGTCATATGAAGTTTTATTATTTTTAAAAGATGAAAAATTTAGTAATATTTTTTGAAAAATATATATAAGTGTCCAAAATCCAAAACTAAGTTTGATTTTCATTAATTAAATTCGTCTTCTGAGTTTTAATAACCAAAATATTATGAAAAATATCACTAAATGTTTTACAGAAAAATAATTATCTCTTGGTATTATTTTTCATAAAGTGGTACGGGATGTCATTTTCAAAACAAAAAAAAAAAAACAGAAAAGTTCTCCCCGCCTTGATGAGATGAGTTGGAGTCGGGGAGACGGGGGAGGAGGTCCGGGAAGGTCGGCGAACCGAGAAAATGAGCGGATGTGGAAAGTGATGTGTTAACAACAGAGTAGTAGAAAGTAAGTGAGAGAGCTCAACATCCTATTAAAATTAATTAAAAATGAACAAGAAAGGCTTAGCCATTTTACTCCGAACCAGAATGAGACCTACCGATCCAACCAACCTCCCTTACTCTCCAAATTCTCTCAACGTAAGCGTTACAACATTTTTTCTTATTCTAATTTTAATTTTAATTTTAAATTTTCCTTTCACTCTTATACTTTTTTAGTACCAACCAATTTTATTAATTTAACATGATAATTAATTTATTTATTTATTTATATTTTGTTTTTGCAAACAGAACGTTGTTAATCAAAATCTTTCCAATTCTGAAGAAAATCGATCAAATGGGGGCGTTGTACGATATGTTCCAGAACAAGGAAAGTCTAATCCCAATTCCTCCTCCAATAAAACTGAGAGGTCTTTATTTCATTTGAATTTTAGTGATTGCTGAAAATCCTATTATTTCAACTTATTTTTATTTAAAAAATAAATAAAGGAAAAAAATTTGATAGGGATTTTGAGCATGTGCGGGAATCGATGCACTCAGCGATCTCGATGAACAAAACAGAAGTTTTAGACTCCGTGCTCAATGATTTCTCTGAGGTAAACCCTTTTTTTTTTTTTTTTTTTTTTTTTAAATTAATTAAAAAAAAAAAACCCAATTTAGCAGTGGGTGGTAATTTGTATTTTGGAAGGTGGTGATTGATTTCTCAGTCAAATTTTCACATTGCACTTTGTTATGGTAGGGGTATTTTAGCCTTTCTTATGAGTTTCGCCGGAGACTACTCCTTGTGCTTGCCAAAGAGTATGATCTTAATAGAACACAAGTTCGCGATTTGATAAAGCAGTATCTTGGACTTGAGCTCCCAACTAGTACGTTCTGTCTTTCAATTATATCTATCTTAGCTTATTTTATAAGAAAACCGTAAAAAGTGGTCAAATCTCAAGCTTCTGCGAGATTGTATTCGTTTTTAGCAATTTGTGTTGTCAGGAGGTGACAATGCACAATCAGATGATCATCTAGAAGAGGAAAGCATGCTCTCTTCGTTTTATCGTATTGAGCGGAATTTGAGACTTGCTCTCAAGCCTATGTACGAAGTTCTGTTTGAGCGTCTCAACACTCATCCCGGGGGTTTGAAGTTCTTGTCCATTCTTCGATCTGATATTCTTTCCATTATCGCGTAAGCTTATCTGTTTAGTCTTGTATCGTCGTTATGTTGATCGAGTTTGCAACTCTCAAACATGGTTGTGAAGATAACATTAGTGAGTGTTGAAAAATCTTGAGTTTGGTAATGTTGGATTAGAGCTTAACAACTTTTTTAAGTTGGACACTACTCTTTTAACTGGAATTTACTGTATTTTATGGCTAAAACTTCTTCTCCTTCTCTCTCTCTCTCTTGTTCTCTTGGCTTATTTTACCCTTCTATTTTTTTTTTTACTTCTTATCCTTACCCTTTAGAAGCTGACAACTCGTTATAAATTTGAATTATCAAGCTATCATTTAGGACATTATATCTTAGGACTTTATATCCATTTTTGAATAATAGAAAGGAAAATTTTGCATCTTTGAGAGCACTGGATTCCTATTTAAAGGAGAAGCTTAGTACATGGCTTAGCCCTGCTGCTTTAGAGCTCCATCAGATCACATGGGATGATCCTGCCTCTTTGCTGGAAAAAATAGTGGCTTTCGAGGTATATTTATCGTTTTTGCCCAGTAGTTAGATAAATTGTTGCTATGTGGGCGGTATATATCTTTTTAATTAGTTATTTTAAACAGGCTGTGCACCCAATCAGCAACCTTATAGATCTTAAGAGAAGGCTGGGAGTTGGTCGCCGTTGTTTTGGATATTTTCATTCAGCAATACCTGGTTAGCAGTTCTTTTCACCGATCTCAGACAATTGTCCTCCAACTGTTGTTGTTGTTTCTTTTTTTTTTTTTTTTTTTTCAATTTTTAAAATGAGTCTAACTGTTGTATTAGCTGTGCAAATATTATCCAGATTTCCGGCTACTTTCCCAGTGAATTTTGGTAGTTTGGTTAATCGATGGTAAATTGTTTATGTGTGTCATAAATAGAATATCTCTGTCTAGTGAACAAGGGGGGATTGTAAATATCAACATTTTAATCTAGCTTAATTTAATAAAAATTTGTTCTGACTAGATATGGTAGAACCTTTTTTGATCCATCTAGCTGATGCCTTCAACTTTTTGGCATCAAATTCTTAGTTGAGTGACTTGAGTCAAGTTATTTTTTAGCATTATGTAATTGCATTAGGTAGAATAACATTGAGAGCTTTGATTTTGGAGAATTATTTTATCCCATGAATGATAATTTGCTGGTTAAATTAGTTGGAAAATACATAATTTGTAGGGTGATGTTAATTGATGGTCCCGAGGTGTCGGACCATACTAAACGCTCAACTAAGTCTACCCCACACCCCCCCCCTTTTCTTTTTTTTGCTCCCTCCAATATCGTTAAAATACTTGATTTTGCGTGTTTATAAAACTTTTCTGTAGGTGAACCCCTTATTTTCATCGAAGTTGCACTTATGAAGAATATTGCTCAAACAATACAGGTAACTTCTGTCAACTCGTAAACTCTCTCTCTAATTGTGGAAAAAAAAAAAAAAATCATATTCTCCCTCCCTCTCTCTTTTCTCTAATGTCAAAATTATTTTTCGCCTGACAGGAAGTTTTATGGGACGATCCTCCCATACCTGAACGTGAGGCAACTTGTGCACTATTCTACTCCATATCATCTACTCAGGTTTGCCTGTTTATTCTATTTGTTGATTGTGTAAGACCAATACCAAAAATCAGAGATCTTTCTAAGTTTGGTGTAAAAGTTTTAGTTGCCTACCTCAAAGTGACCGCTTTGCATTTGAAATGGGAAAGGAAGTCTGGTTATTGTATATATTACTGGAGACTTCGTAAGAATGTTGCTTGCCATTGGTGTTTTACTTTTTGGTCTACTTCTACTGTGGCTGGCTACTTGTTTTTGCCGTTTCTGGTAATATTAGGAATTTGTCAAGGAGCATATAAAAATAACCATTTTGAAATGATCCTTTTGGTCGTTTTTATTATTTGTTATGCTTTCTACTCTTAAATTTCTGCTGGCATGGGCGTGATCTGCATACTTCTGACATTTTGCAGCCTGGCTTATCAGGCATCAACCTGGGAAAGTTTCTTATCAAGCGTGTGATAACTCTTGTAAAAAGAGACATGCCACATATTTCTGTAAGTATTCTGTCATCCTTTTTAATCCGTATAAATTTAAAGAGCCAAATCTTGTTCGTGCTACTGATGCATAAGGTTCAAGACACGTTTCCAAACTTGTTTACAACACTAAATTGTAATGCACAGGTAAATTTGCTGCTTTACTAGCTGAAATACTTCTATTTTTGTTTTTTGAACAGGCCTTTGCAACCCTCAGCCCAATTCCAGGATACATGCAATGGCTCTTATCTAAGTTGGCATCTCAATTAAAGCTTGCTGAAGGAGAGATCCCGGCATTTTCATCGGCCAATTCTGATTCAACGTTTTGGGAGAATATACTTGAACCTGAAGAAGAAAGTGAGCTCATGGAAGCTTCAAGGTAAACTTATTACATTATCTTGAAAGACTTCCTCTCTGGTGCCTATTCCACTAGTTGTGGATCGAAGGAATTGACAGGTTTTCATTGGCACTTAGCAAGTCTTTAGCATGCGTAAATCTCGTTTTTACTTTCAGTGGAGTCGTCGCTGGAAACAGTGGCATGGAAGTGACGTTCAAATTGTTGACTTCAATGAACTATGAATGGACCAATTCAACTAAGTTGCTTTCTGTATTAAAAACCCCTCTAATGCGGCTTTGTGCAAGGTAATGTCCTATAAAACTAGTTTGCAATTGTGTACGTTTTTCTAATTTTGTTTATAAATACATTTGTTTGAAATGCTGCCATGACAGAATTGGAAATTTGTTTATTGGTTTTATTGTAGACCCCTTCCTAATGGCTGTGTTGTATTGCAAAACAGCTTAAAGTGACAATTGTACGAATTGGAAATAATCTCATACAAGTTGCTTTTACATATGGCATGAACTTTGCATTTATGTTTTGTTGTTTTCATGCTGCTAACAGACGTTGATTCTATGGCTCTAGGTACCTTCTGCAAGAGAAAAAGAGAGGAAAAGCTCTAGATTCTGTTGCAAATTTTCACTTGCAGAATGGAGCAGTATGTCATCTTATTCAAACTTCTAGGATAGTAAATTTGGTGAAATAATTGTATGTTGCATATACTTCCATGTAAGAAAGAATTTCAATTCAAATAAGTATATGTTCTACATGGAAGATATCAAATATTGTTGAAGTTTGGCTCCTCAAAATACACTAAGTTCGGTATACGAAATTTGAATTCTGTGCAGATGATTGAAAGAATAAATTGGATGGCAGATCGATCAGAAAAAGGTCTACGTCAAAGTGGGGGTATCATGGTGAACTATGTTTACAGGTACTTTTTTTTTAATCAAAACCAACTTTTTTCTCTTGAATTTGGTAGGTCCAAAATTTCGTTTCTTATTGTATAACTTCGAATATGAGTTATTGTGTTCCACAAGCATCTTATTAATCGACCGAGATCCATCTTATAAGCTAATCTGCTTCTTTCATGGAAGACCTGCTTCACTTTCTAGTTGTGTGCTATATATGCGCTCAAATTGGATTGGTGCCAGATGAATCATTTCGTTGGCTTACTGCTTGAATTGTTTTTGAGCTTCACTGAAAATTTTCACGACATGAATTTTAACATACAATGAACAAAACGATTTGCAGGGTAGAGAGCATAGAAGAATATTCTCATTCATATTTTAGCACAGGGCAGATCCATTCTTCTAGCGACCTTTGTCACTTGGTTGAGGTATGCATGTTACTTTCCTATTATAAGTATAGATTGTTAGTTAGTATGATACGTGCACTCACATGGGAAGAGAAATAAAGGGAGCAAAACTCACACGTCCCACTACCGTTTTGCTTATGCATAATTCTTCATTTATTTGCAGCTGAAGGCAGAACCTGAAAGACAGTGAATTAAGCAGATAGCAGGAGAATTCATGACTACATGCTTTTCCTGCAGCGCATAGACATGTAATTTTCTATGTTGTCAATTGATTTTTAAGAATAATTTGAAAGGTATAGGTAAATGGTATATTTTATGACCTACTCAGTCTTCTATTAGTGTTGCTGCCATTAAAAAATGTAAACAGCCACTTATTAATAAAGTTGCTAAGCTTTTCTATGCCAATATGATAGCAACGTTAAGAAATAATCACGTTGTGCTGGTGCAAATGGAATCTAGTTATGTGGGAAACATATGAAATATGATGCTGATACTCATATAAATTGAGATCGTTGATATTTAATTATTTCATGTATAAGATAATATGTAAATCCTACAAGGAATGTTTTCTTCACACTGTTTTCTTAAAAACAGAATACATACTTTCCCCTCAAGAATTGTTAGTTACATAAGGCAACCATAACCTAGTAATAATAAGGTTTGGTCTAACGGCATTTCTAAGGCCAAACTATTCCGAGCTGGGGTCGAATAAAAATAGGCCTCTAAGTTCTCATCCACGGCAGAGCTAGGCGTTTCGGTTCGAATTGCTGCATTTTGAATGACAGTTTTCTTGATAAAAGCTCTGATGCAGAAGTAGGAGTTCATCAGCGAAGACGCTCTTGGTATTAAGAGGATCGTTGTTTTGTGTAACTTAATATCCTTAAGCTTGATGGAAAAAGATCATAGCTAAAGATGTAGATTGCTATTTTCCAGGTTATATTTTGAAAAGAAACCATAACATACGATTTGGTTTCAGTTCACTATTTATACAATATATGACATTAGAAACACATTACTATTACGTCCTTATAATTACTATTGTCACTTCTCACTTTCTGCATGACTCGTTTCCAAAACATAGTCCCGCATGAGCCTCGTGTTGGATTCATCCACCATCTAAAAATTCAACAAAACTGCCTTCGTTAGAAAAAAGGGAAAAACCATAAATATCAACTTTTAAATTTATATACATCATGATCGAGAATATTTCTAACCTTGAAAGCTAGTCGCTTTAAGTTGTCCCACTCGAAATCGCTCTTGCAATAAGCAGAACGAACCTGGATTGAATTGCCAATATATTCAAGTCAATGAGCCTATCCAAAAATTGATACTTTTTTTTCTTTTAAGTGGGCTTAACTAGTCTAAAAATTGATACGTAACAAAAGTACTATGAGCATAAACAATAGACTGACCTCTAAAATGCGTAAAGCTGCCATGTGGATGTCCCAAATGATATTCCCCATGGATTCATTTAAATCACAAATTAGTGTCCAAAGTCAAAGCAAACTATACTATCAAAATCAGTCTAAAATATGGAAGTGGTATTAGCTTGGTCAAAGTTCCCAGCTTGAAGAGGCAAGGTTAATTAATTTCAACTTAATTGACTACTTACCTAGACCTTTATGCCTTGAAGATTCTCGCATCAAACTGGCACAGAATTTGTCCCCATCATTCAACGAGTTTCTACTCAGAAATTCCATCAGCTCTTCGTATGCCTCGGGATTATAACTCTGCTCTTCAAATCATATAATAGTTATATATATTTACCTTCATTACATCACATCATATGGAAAAATCTTGATTATGTGGACTAATGCAAATTGTCACATGTCTTACAATATGGTATTTTTTTAATTAAGAAGAGAAAGACGAGGATTATTGACTTATGAACCTGAAGCTGAGCAGCAACAATCCTAACTGCAATGTAAGTGAAGAAACTATGGAGATTGTTGGCCGCTTTTTTCTCCGGTGATGCTTCTCCAAATCCTGCATTTAAAAACATATATTAACTACCATATGTATATGTATAATATATGTATGTGTATATATATATATATATATAAATCTAGAGAGAGAGTAATTAAACCCACCAGGGACATACATCTGTTGGCAGCGTAAGCGAGTGGGACGATAGGCTCTTGGTTTGGATGACCAACAAGGACCAAAATTAGCTTTGCCTCTTCTGGGTTTGGATGGGAAAATAAAAGAGAGCTGATGATTGAGACTCAGAGGTGAAACTACTGCTACTGCAGAGGATTCCATGGATGATGAGAAATGAACCCAAGATGAATGAAGACTCGTTATGTTTGTAATCACAAATTAAGCCCAAATAATTATTTTTCTCTAAAACCAAAACGAAAATATCTTGGTTTGGTTTATTACTATGAAAAGAAAAAAGAGAAAAAGAGGGTGACAAAAAATATCTTCAGATACCTCCTGGCCTCCTCACAAAATATCTTTGGTCCGACGTGGATGTCAAAGTGGCGGGACCAGTGGAACCCATTGGTCTCCCGTGGCGCAAAACAAACGTTTTTGCTATTTTAATTTCTTGAAAGGGAAAAAAAAATATGGTTATTATGTGGCGTTTTCAATTTTTGAAAAATCCCCAGTCGCTGAAAAGGAAGCACAAGCGAATATCACTGTTTATATCTCAGGGATGTTGAAGCTTAATAAAATTCTTCCAAGATTTTCATGATCTGCAATCTGCTGGTGTCTGTTAATATATGCTTACATTTTAAAAAAAAAAATTATATGTGCTGTGATTTTACATTTTTTTCTAAATTAGATCATATTTTTAAACATATTAGAGAATTTCCAATAAATTTGCGATATCATTTTTTATGAAAAAGAAAACAAAAATAAATCCATAACGGATAGGCTAAGTTTAACATGAACTTTAGCATGGGTGAATTATTGTGCCAAATAAGGCATCAAGAATGGCCCGAATTATTATTTAGTATGAGCTCTAAATTTATAATATTATCTTATAATGACTAGATATATGGGGTGTCCAAGTTAGTTTGGTAGGTCTGAAAGCTGAAAGCTAAAATCATTAGTCGAACAAGTAAAAATTTGGTTGAAATTTAAACCCTTATAATATCCTATAATGTTCAAACATGTAATCATTTAATCTGAAGTAATAGTTCGCTATAGTTTGAGTATAAAATCCATCATAGCCAAAATTCAATTTTCACCACTCATATTTAAATAATTAACCACCACCACACTTTGAAGTTTAAATCAACAAACAAATCTTCCAAACTAAAGCAGACCTACAAAGTTACAATCCACCAAAATACGTAAATGAGTTTATAAGTCGTAAGACTACAAAATGTATAGAAAAAATAAAACACATTATGTGATATTTCTTCAAATTTTAGTCGTTAGTTTGACGGTCGGTTTAGTCAGTTTGATTAATCTTACATTCTAAAATTGTTAATTAAACCGACCAACAAAATGTACTCTTCAAATTTATCACACCAGCGAATTTTTGATATTAAATAATGGAATCAAAATAATATATAGGATAAAAAGTCCTTTTCTCATATGTAGAATGTTTTTATTTTTATTTTTTTGGAATATTGGAGTATTAACAAAAAAAAAAAAAAAAAAAAAAAAACTTTGGTAGTACATTAAACTTAGCATTAGCACACCATTTCGCATTCTTGCACTCGAGAAGCTTTTGCACTAGCGTCTAGAGATGGTCTTAAGAGGTTGCTAAAGTGCACTGTTTGTATGGATGAGTCGATGGCGTTCCAGATTGGCTAGAATCGTCTATAGCCTCAACATCCTTCAGTATTTCCTTCAAACAGTACAATATAACTTACAAACAAATATGGAAAGAAAACAAAATTGACACTTTCCTTGGCCAAGAGTGTGAGAGTAAGGTTCCCCTTTGACTTCTTCTCAAGGAAAAGTTTGATAAGAGATCTCGATCGAGTCAAGGCCAGTATTGAAATTTCTGGTTGTATAATGTCTTAACCTTTGTCTATAGTTAGAGGTTAATACTAGTTGTTTTATGTAATACCTTTACAAATGAGACCATTATAATTCTGATAATTTTATCAAAACCAATTTCTCTTCCAAATATTGTGATGGTTTTTTTGGGTACAGGTCAAATTATGTAATGATAGATTTTTATTCCGCTTTTTTCTCCCCTTTTCTAGTTTCAACTTCATGCTAATTGGTGATACCCCAAAAATGTCTGAAAAAAATCCAAACACAAAGTATTTTGGGTGGATCCAGGTCAGAGTCCGGATCTTTAGACTGCTGTATTCAATTTTGCAAGTCCCGAATTCCCCTGCTCCATATATGCCAGTAAATATTATATACATATACATACATTATTAAAATGTGGATCTGTAATCCTATTAGCTAAAATTATTCTTTTAAAGCAAATTGATAAGAGTCGTTCATAGTTGAACGAATCATAGATTAAGCGCATGATGGCAAGGACTAAAACATCACACACACCTCTAATTAAATTTAAAAGGAAACAAACAAATACTGACCAACTTAAGTATATAATATTTCGTCACCGAAGTCCAAAACCCTATTGAACCCTCCAAATGATCTACAAGCTCAAAACTTTTAGACCCTCTTTCATTCTCTTCCCAAAATGATCATTCTCATGCTCATCATGAGGAGAAAAAGAACATCATTTATGGTCTTATTAGCCTTTCAAGTTCTAGTCTTGTTATCTTTTAGAGCCAAAGCCAAGTGTAAAACTGGCTGCAACGTTGCTTTGGCCTCATATTATGTTTCGGAAGGCTCCAATTTGAGTTATATCAGCACCATATTTGGTCAAAGTTTCTCTGAGATCCTCAAATACAATCCTCAAGTGCCTAACAAAGACAGCATCATTACGGGTACCAGAATCAATGTGCCCTTCTCTTGTGAGTGCTTGAACAGTGATTTTTTGGGTCATACTTTCACTTACAAGACTCAGTTTGGGGACACATATGACAAAGTTGCTGGAACTGCTTTTGCTAACCTCGCAACCGAGGACTGGGTGCACAGGGTGAACACTTATCCACCAACTAGGATACCAGCTGGTGTTCCAATCAATGTAACAGTCAACTGCACATGCGGTGACAGACACGTGTCCAAGGACTACGGGTTGTTCGTCACATACCCTCTTCGACCCGCCGAGAACTTGTCCTCCGTGGCGGTGGTGGCTGGCGTTCCGGCCAGGTTGCTGGAGCAGTACAACCCCGGGTACAATTTTAGTTCACGGTCAGGCATAGTGTTTGTGCCTGCAAAAGGTTAGTAAACTATAAACTCCAGTTTATAAAAAATAAACCAATAGAATTTCAGTTTGAAGAGCTATACTACATAAATATGTCACTTTTCATAGTTCAAAGACATTGATCACATGTAGTACCCTTGAGATATATTCAATACATTGTGTTAGATCAAGGGTCAGTTTATAATTTTGGTATGCAAATTCATAGTTGGTAAAAAGCCAAGGTGAGTATAAAGTTTTGTCCTTTTAGGATGGGATTTTACGCCGCCAACTTTTAAATTGATGTTTGGTATCTTTATTATGGGTATAACTAGATTTAGCCATTAGGCATCAGGAGTGTTAACAAGATCTGGGTAGCTTAAGTTGGCCTTGTCAGCATGGTATCGGTGGTACATAATCTTACCTAATCAAGAAATATTCAAATATATTTTTACTGCTTGAGATAAGGATGATATAACAACCTTTGTATTAGCATATTCTGTTTTAAGGCATCCCTGGCTTTTTATGACAAAATATGTGAATAATAAAATGCATTTTTTAAAATAACTTAATAGTTCTTTTTAGACTAAAAGAGACAAAACAGCACAGGTCAAATGATTGGAGAATTTTGTCACTTTCTTTTTGGTTCGTAATATAGTATTAGTTTCCCTATTTTAGTTTAAGTAATCATTAATGCGTTCTACAATGGAGCAAAGGCTAATCTGAAATGATGATGTCATTAGGGGGGGAAAGAGAAGGAAGGTAAAGTAAAGAAAATTACATCGTCCTCTCTGATTTATGTCAAAATCATAGTGACATCCATTGGACCAAAATTATTTATATCAACACCTATATAATCTAATAATAATACACATATACCGCATCTTTTAGTTAAATTTTACTTTGACAACTACATTCTCATTTAATTAATAACATCAAGTTGTTTAAATTAATAGAAAAACTAAGTGATGGAGAATATTTGAGATTCCATTGAATCTTCAATCATTTTTTATACCAAGGATGTTATTGTTATTATATTTGGTACAAGGGGTTTCCCTATATTTTTCAAACAAACCAGGGGTATCATTGTAATTTTTCAAAATAAAGGGATATTTTATGTGGGCCTTCATTTTGAACTCTAGTATATGTGAACTTAGATCTCTTGACCTATTTTATTGTGTCATTTGTTTCATCCATTTAAAATTGGTAAATGGATAAGTCAGCACTTTTTAATAACCACATTTTATAAGGAATAAATACGTTGATTTATAATTATATTTTGTGTTGAGTTATCTTCTTTTAAGAGGATGAGATAACAAATGGCATAGGAAAACGACAGAGCAGATCCCGATCCAATCTCTTTAGGGAAAATACATAAATATCATTTTTTAAGCATATTT
Source organism: Parasponia andersonii (assembly GCA_002914805.1). NCBI lineage: Eukaryota > Viridiplantae > Streptophyta > Magnoliopsida > Rosales > Cannabaceae > Trema > Trema andersonii. Next base: position 258,526 of record JXTB01000224.1, on the reverse strand, counting down.
ACATAGATAACTTTTATGGCATATATCCTTTTTAAAAAAATAAAATAAAATCATAATTTTGGGAAAATGTGGAGGGATGACTAACTATTGGACTATTTTTTGGCGCAAACATAGTACATGACTAAACTTAAAAATCTATAACTAAATGTTTAATCCACTTAATAACAAAAATAGAGATATAATATATTCTACAACTAAAACTTTAAAAAAAAAAAAAAACATCTAACTTTAATTTTTAAGACATAGACATTTACTTAAAATAATTTAAAAACTTGATCGTCAACTTATTTTTCTCTTAACCCAAAAAGTAGGCCCACTTTCCATATTGGACTCTGAGGTGGCCCATTATGTCTTGGGAACCGATTTGGCGGCAAAATAACCGGTACTGTACTTTTGGGCGTGACTTATCTAGTCTCCTTGAGTGATTAAGTGAATGAAACGAAACGAAAGAAATTAAAAGACGCTTCATCGTATTCATGCTTGTAAATATCAGAGCACGTAACACACACACACACACACACACACACATAATAATTTAACTAAACTTTGGCTTCTCTTTTTTGTAGATGGACAAGGAAAGTTTCCACCACTAAACTCAAGGTAAATTTTACTTAAAGTTCTACAGTCTAATTAATATAGCTTGTTCGGCAACATCAACATTTATACTAATGTATAAATACACGGATGAAGATTTTCTCAAATAACAACATCTTGAGGACATGTTCACTGTTCTTTTTTTGTATTTTTATTTTTAAAAACGAATAACATAAATGTCGTCGATCGAGCAGGCTTTAAAGTTCAATATTTCTTAAACTTGTTTCGAAGTAATTTGTTTAGGAATTCTATCATATCGTCATTGATTTCTTTTTTTTTCCCTCTTCTCTTTTTTGCAGCACAGGTTGTTGGTCTTCTCTGGTTAAATATTATGTCATTGTTTTAATGCTAAACCATGCTCTCTCTTTCGATCAAAACATGAACATATTTACTACTATTAAGAGCAGGAATTTCACGTGGAGCCATCGCCGGAATCTCAGTTGCTGCCATTGCTGGGGCTTCAATAGTGGCATCTGGTCTCTACTTTGGGGTATACAGAAGGAAGAAGTTGGCGGCCACAACTCTGCTTCCGGTTTCATCTGATCATGACCAGTACATTCAGCTTGCTCATGGTAGGAGGGAACACTTTCAGTCTCTTCTCTTTCTGTTTAGTGTTTATGTTACGTAAAATGTCTTCATCAAGTGGACATATTTTTATAGGCTCGGGAAGTAGTACTTCGGAGCTGAATTCAGAATCGGTTGCTCTATCGAGTGGTGGCAATACAGGTATCACTGTGGACAAATCAGTGGAATTCTCATACGAAGAGCTTGCCAAGGCTACTAATGACTTTAGCCTGGATAACAAGATTGGCCAAGGTGGTTTTGGATCTGTTTACTACGCTGAGCTTCGAGGCGAGGTTTGATCATGCTCTAATTCCGTATTCGAAAAAAGGAGGAAAAAAAAAAAAAAAAAGGAGCTCACTTCTTTCTTTCTTTTCCTTGTTTCTTGTTAATGTTGTTGGTGTTCTTTAACAGAGGACTAAATGAAAAAGGGTGACTATTGATATAAGAATTAAAGCCCCCGGTCTTCTTAATTTCTGTTAGTGATCTCGTGAATGGTTGGCATTAATAGTTTTGTTACCGCATATCTAATTTCAACGAGAAAACGTTAGAGGGCACATGTTATGCTACACACTAATAAGTATTATTGCCAATGCCATATTTGGCACGAAAATAGTAAAATGCTAAACTAGACACTAAATTTGACTTTTTACCCCAATGCACAATACTATTTAGAATGCTATTTTTAATGTTTCATAGTTTAATAATCAGTTTTTTTTTTTTTTTAAAAAAAAAAAAGTGTCGTGACTGAACATTGAAAAATATAAATTTAATATATCAAAATCAGACAATAAAGTCAAATTTAATTGAATGCCAAATCCGGCATATGTTATGCTTGATGCAATAGAGCATAGCCAAATTTGACACCAAGTATATGATATGCTAAACTCGGTACAAGGAATAACATTGCATTGGTGGAGAATATTTGTACTATATATAAACGCTGAATTATAATATTAGCACAGTGATTTAGCATTGCATTAGAGATGCTCTTACTTTTTATTTTCCCCTGATATCATTCAGAAAGCAGCAATAAAGAAGATGGATATGCAAGCATCAAAAGAATTTCTTGCAGAACTGAAGGTTCTAACTCATGTTCATCACTTGAACTTGGTAATGATTTCTCCAACTATTATGGTATTCATCATCATCATTGTCATCGCCATCATGGATATGCATCTGGCCAATTTGATTGCTGCATTCATGCAAAAATGACACTTTTTCAGTGACAAGGAGAAAAGATGAATAATTTTGAACTCGTGTTGAGCAAGAACTTTGGTTTACTAACCCTATATTTGCTTCCTTAGACATTACATTTCGAAGTCTTTTCTTCTGGTTAATGGTCCCATGCATCATAATTTTGTGCAGGTGCGGTTGATAGGTTATTGTGTTGAGGGCTCCTTATTCCTGGTTTATGAGTACATCGAGAATGGAAATTTGAGTCAGCATTTGCGTGGCTCAGGTGAGTCATAATTCAAATGCAAATGAACATGAACCTCGAATGTCCTGGTCCTTTTAAGCCTGACAATTTTATAACTGTCGTGCTATCAGGGATGGATCCATTGCCATGGTCTGCTCGGGTCCAAATAGCCTTGGATTCAGCTAGAGGACTTGAATATATCCATGAACACACAGTTTCCGTCTACATCCACCGCGATATTAAGTCACCAAACATCTTAATAGACAAAAACTTCCGTGGAAAGGTCATACAAGCACTTATAATCTTAAGCTTAATGAAAAGAACACAATAAAGAACAATACTTGTACTTATAATCTTAAGCTTAATGCAAAGAACACAACAAAAGAAGAATACTTCTACTCCTTTACTGGTATGGTAAACTTGAGAAATTGTATTATACAGGTTGCGGATTTCGGGCTAACAAAACTGACTGAATATGGGAGTACTTCACTGCATACACGTCTTGTGGGAACATTTGGATATATGCCTCCCGAGTAAGAATTAGTATAGTACATTCCATAATTTTCTCACTGAATCATCCATTGTTTTAACCTGATAAGCTAGGTTGAGCCATTGTATGGTATGGCTCAAATGCACAATGCCCTGTTTTTGGTTCTCATAGATGTTTTGGTCCCGATGACCATTTAACTGAATGGTAAATTTGTGAACAGATATGCTCAGTATGGTGATGTATCCCCAAAAGTAGATGTTTATGCTTTTGGAGTTGTCCTTTATGAACTTATATCTGCCAAGGAAGCTGTTGTGAAGACCAATATTGAATCTGCTACTAGTGAATCAAAGGGTCTTGTTGCTTTGGTTGTTTTTTCACTTGGACTCTACTGACCATTTACCATAAAGAAAATAGTACATTTTCCTAATGTTATATGCTCTTGATCTGATCTATGTAGTTTGAAGATGTTCTTAGTCAGCCTAACCCCAAGGAAGATCTCATCAAAATAGTTGACCCTAGGCTCGGCCAAAACTACCCTTTCGACTCGGTTTTCAAGGTGAATTTTGTTTCCCATTTTCCCCAGATGCAGAGAATATGAACTGAGCTGTTAATCTTATTACTAATAAGCTGGTTTATATTGGCACAGATGGCACAGCTTGCCAAAGCTTGCACACATGACAGTCCTCAACTTAGGCCAAGCATGAGGTCAATAGTGGTTGCACTAATGACACTTACATCCACAACTGAGGATTGGGATGTTGGTTCCTTCTATGATAATCAAGCTCTTGCCAATCTAATGACAGGGAGGTAGCAATTTTAGAGTTATTTCATGCTTGTTTTAAACTCTGCCTTTTGACTTCATCTATACAATCCTGACTTTTCTTGCTTTTGGGAACATTCATTATCTGTAAATAAATTATGTGGGCTCTATAATATTCTTTCTTTTTTGGGGGCTGAGTGTTTAGAGTACAATTGTAATGAAAATATATAATCCTAGCTTCAACTAGGATTTAGTAGAAAAATAGGGAGAATTAAGAAGTCAAAGAGCATTATATAGTGGTCCAAACTTCTATTTAATTGTTGCAGTATCTCAAGATAAGATGATGCTATGACCGGCCCATTTATCTTAGCAAACTTCACAGACTGGCAATTGTGCTTTGTGAGACTCATGGGTACTATGACAGCAAGGTTAAAACTTTTTTAAATTGTGGCTTGACCACATATTCATTTAGATATGGATTTTGGAATGCTCAAAAGTTAAGAGTACGGTATTCACTAAGAAATCCTTTTTTTTTTTTTTTTGTAAAGGTTATTATATTACATTACATGAGACAATTAAAAAAGAAAAATGTTATTTTGCACGATTGAGCTAAAAATTCGATTCGCGTGTCATAAAAATGTTAGATTTTCATAGTTGACAATTATTAATATTAATTAATTCATTCAAAAAAAATTATTAATCTTGATTACAAAGTAGTATTATGAATAAACTATTCCTTTGAGAAATCCTTTCTTCGGTTTCTTGCAATTTCATTCCTTCATTTATGGGGCTTCTACTTGTTATGCTGGAGAACTGGTCCATACACTGATTACACACACAAATATAAGCTTTAAATGGGTCTTGACAGCTTGTACCTCCTATATGCTCTAGGCTTACGGCATCTTTGTTCATGAAGGCGCTGAAGTACTATTTGGCTTTATCCTATGATGGGTACAAACTACAAAGTACAAAATTCCAAAACCAACTAATTCACTATTTGGGAGATAATATGTCTAGAAAAAAGTAGAGTTGGTAGCTCAACTAAATGATCATATCTTTTTTGCATTTTGGAATTCATTATTGATCTTATCGACAAGTCTGTGGCCACAATTTATTTTAACTTTCCATCTATTCAAATCCCATCGTGTATATATATATATATATATATTCGCCGATCCAATAGCTATTTATTTCTTTTACACGAGCTAAATATTTTATATATATATATATATACACACACGATGATTGCCGGTCTTTCTTTTACACATATTCGTAAATATTTTTTTTAATCGTTGGATTTGAATTATCATTTAATGATGGTCTAATATATATATATATACACGATTATCATCTAACGATGATCTAATATATATATATATATATATAATATATATATATATATAGACGTACACGATGGTTACCGGTCTAATAGTTATTTTTTTCTTTTACACATGGGTAAATATTTTTTTTAGCCGTTGGATCATCATCTAATGATGATCCAATGGCTATAATAAAGTGTATGAAAAGACGTGTATTATCAATGTTCTTTCTTTTTTTTTATTTTTTACAATAAAAAAATATACATGCTAAATTTTCATTGGTCAAATTAACACTTATACATAGATAAAAAAAAAAATATACATATTGAATTGGTGCTGAATTGGTGCCATATATGATATATATGATGATTATCAAAGATAATATTAAGTCAGGATGCAATTATGTCCCTTGGATTTTCTTTTACAAATCTCAATTCTCATGTGGCTCTCTATTTGAAGTCATTATGTTCCCAAAGTGAGCCAATTTCTTGAACTTGAACTTGAACTCTATCCCAATTGTTGTTCTAAACGTAGTGCTTTTAATAATTTGTTGAGAAGAAAAAAAAAAAAAAGCAATTGTGCCACGCTGGGTGTATGGCCACAACCACAGGTTATTTTGTCTAAACATAATCCGCGGAAAATAAGCATGAGTAATGCAAAAATTGTAATAAATAGATTTTGGAGAGATATCATATTGCACATTTATGATGATTTTTAAGGTGAGTACTTTTTGTCTACCCCACAACATATATTTTCCTGTTGTGACTTGTGAGTGGAGACTAAGCCACTAATTTTTTTTCCCCTCTTTGTAAAAAAGAAACCTACTTTGTCCTACTAGAGATTATTTTTGTAGCAGCTTAAAAGAGTACAAAAGTGAGGAAGATTACGATGGATTGATTTTTCTTTTTGTACATTAAAAATAAGTAAAACACATGACACTTTATAAGTCCACTCTCAATTGGGCTTTTCTATATTTTAACTTCGTTTTAACCTCAATATTAAAGGTGATATATGCATATTAATCGGACTACATTTGTGAACACTCGGCGACTTTGATATCCGTGAACTTCTATTTAATCAATTCGCTTAATTTGGCTTGTAAATTACATTTTTGTGAGACACTCATGGGAGGTTTCTTCCGATGAAAGCCAATAAACATAGCTCCACCACAGTGTTGCGTCTATTATATTTTTCCACGTTTGATGTCCCTTTCAACATGGACGATTAATTATCATGCTTTGAAAATTGGATTTAGGTTGGTATAATTGGACCCACGTTTAGTTTGTGTCCATAATCAAATAAATGAGGCCAATAAAAGACCATAACCCATTATTCGTTGAATTATATATCACACGTAGCATTTGTGTATATATATATCCTTTGAATTTATTGGCATTGGTGATGCCACCATGCATGTATGGGTTCTATGTCACACTACACATACATATATACATTATATACTATTTTATACTGACATTGGTGATGCCACCAATACTTTATATCCTATCATAAGGATTTTCCCAAATTGAAATTTATTTATAAAAAAAAAAAAAAGAAAATCAAAGCACATGGTAGTAGAAACAAAAAAATATTGTCAATGGTCCCCAAAAAACAACAGCCCTGTCCGTTTATATTTACGCGGGGGGTTGTGACCCATGAATCGTGACCGTTGGGTCCAAAAGGCACCTATCCAACTCGGTCCGAGCTGTCCGGGAATGAAAACCCAACCGCACCAACACGCAGCCAACGCTAAATCCACGCGTCACTTTATCACTTCAATACCTGTCCAAATACCCCCCAACCACATCAATATCGTTCACGTTGATACCGACAATCGCATTCGACAGTGACTGCCACGCCCCTTGAACGGCACGTGGGCCCAAGACACACGCACAAAAAAAGTAGCCGTTGTGGTGCAATATATACTAGTATAACACTCGACTCGCCACCTTGCCGACATCGCAAGACTTTACTTCGCCATTAAATATCTATGTTTTTTTTTGTTCTTTCTTTCTTATTTAACTGTTAAAAATAAAAATCAAGTAATTGGGACTGACAAATGGAAGCATCAAAAACCCTAAACCGGCCCACTTGATCGAACCCAGTTCTGTCTTCTTCTACTCTTTCCTTTTCCAGAACCAGCTCTGTAAAAGTAATCCCACTCTTTGGATTACTTATTTATTTATTGAAATTTATTTTTCTTTCTCTCTCTCTCTCTTCTTCTTCTTTTCTTTAGAAAATAAAAGGCTCAAGGCTAAACGTGCGATTGTGTATAGTGAGTGACGTGCACCCTAATTTTGCTTGGGAAAAAGAATTGTTTCTTGCTTTAATTGGATTTTGAAGCAATCCAAACACTTGCTCCGACGGCTACCGGATCCGTAATTTCGGGTTTTTGTGCTTCTTCTGGACCTTTCTTCGAAGCCGGGCCAAGATTATGTGGTTTAAGCTCCAAGGGAATTAGCCTAAACCGGTGTTTAACTTGCTCAATCAATTAAGGGTTGTTATTAGTTCTCATTTCTTATTTGGTTTGTTAATTTCGGAATTGCCTAAAATATCCTCCGTTAACACTTTTGGCCTTTTATTTTTATTTTTGCTTATGAATGTGTATTAATTTTGTATTGTACAGTGAAGAATAAATTTTGATAAATGGCGACACTTGGAGATATAGGAGTCTCGGCGGCTCTGAATCTTCTTGGCGCACTCATTTTCCTTCTAGCGTTTGCCTTTTTGAGGCTGCAGCCTTTCAACGACAGAGTCTACTTCCCAAAATGGTATCTCAAAGGCCTGAGGAGCAGCCCGTCCCGCTCGGGCGCGTTTGTACGGAGGTTTGTGAATTTGGATTTCAGGTCCTATGTGAGATTCTTGAATTGGATGCCGGCCGCCTTGAAGATGCCGGAACCCGAGCTTATTGATCATGCTGGGCTAGATTCCGCTGTTTACTTGCGCATTTACTTGATAGGGTAATATGCTTGTATTATTTGATCAATCGCTTGTGTTTAAATTTAACCATCTTATTATATACTTGCTAATTCCGGTTTTCTCGTGCTTTGTTAATTTTTCCGTACTTTTGTGTATCTTCAGAGTTCATTTTAGTGTTGTATATCAAGTTTTGCAGCGTTGAACTTAGAGGTCAGAGAGAGAAAAGAGTCAGGTGGTTTGAAATTGCGAATATATATATATAGCTCTTCAAATCTTGTTCTTGTGTCGTCTTTTCAAATTTATTGAACAGTGAGTGTCTTGTTTGTAAAGTTTTGACATGTAGGACAATGCATGTTGTGTTTTAAAAGAGAGAATTTTATTGCTAGTGAAGGAACTGGGACAGAGAGGACGCCCTGGGTATTATGCTATTTTGAAAAAAAAAAAATTTTATTCTTTGATTTTTGATTTGTTTTCCTTCTTGTTGCTTGTGCAGACTTAAGATCTTTATTCCTGTAGCAATTCTCGCGTGGGCTGTCCTGGTACCAGTTAATTGGACAAGCAAGGGACTCGTTGTGGCCAAAAATCAGACTTCTAGCGACATTGACAAGCTCTCGATTTCAAATGTTAGCGATGGAGATCACAGGTTTGAAATCAGCTTCCTTTTTAACTCTGTAACTCGCCCAATGGAGAAATTTGTTTCAAACTGCAGCCGAATTCTGTACTTTATATAGCAAGTGAGCATTATTTTTTGAAAATAGGAGTGGAGTTGTCTGAACTTAGTTAGGGATTAGGATGTTGGTTGGAAAGGCACCAGCTAATGCTATTGTATGATGGATTATTTATCAACTAAACTATTCAGCTGTGCTCCTCTAACAGTCTTCTTGATTCCCAAACAATTACGTAATTGTAAATTCAATTTGATAAGCTTGAATTTTTATTCTGCACGTCGTGATTTTGCAGATTGTGGACTCATATAGTTATGGCTTATGCCTTCACCTTTTGGACATGCTATGTGTTGCTGAAGGAGTATGAGATAGTTGCCTCCATGCGATTGCAGTTTCTTGCAACAGAAAAACGCCGTCCAGATCAATTTACTGTAAGATCGACTATTTCTCTTAGTGTATAAGTCTGAATTTGCTAATTTGTAATCATCTAAAGCATGACGAATTATTTTTTCTGCCATCTGATATGGTTTTTAGTGAGAGAAGGAATTTTCATGTTTATAAGTGCCACCATCTGTTTTGATAGAATCAATTTAAGAGGCTTCATATACTCGCAGGGGCTCAACTAGTGATGGATTTTTTTCCTTATTTTCCATTTTCAGAAAAAAGTAGAAGAGCACAATTGTTGTGTAAATATTGGTGTCTTAACTTGTTTGAAAGGACTTTTACTAATATTGGATGCAATTTCTCTCTCTCTCTCTCTC
>JXTB01000224.1:234225-249002 GCA_002914805.1 Parasponia andersonii | reverse complement strand
CTCTCTCTCTCTCTCTCTCTCTCTGAGCCAATCTAAAGAAGGTTTTATAGGGTACCTCGGAGTTTGGAGCATTGAAAAGGTCATGTGGTGGCTATAATAGCAAATTGTTATGTATTTAACATAACTTTGGTAGTCGTCATAGTAATGGTTTTCTTAGCAGCCTTGAAAGTCTGGTAACAAAAGAAGTGCTTCAGGTCCCATCAAGGCAGACCAATATTACATTTCTAACGTTATACCTTAGGGACTTGACAACTTTTTATGTAATAAATCCTTTACTGAAATTGTATTGTGGATTTGGTTCTTCACAGGTGCTTGTTAGAAATGTTCCGCCAGATCCTGATGAATCTGTAAGTGAGAATGTGGAGCATTTTTTCCTGGTCAATCATCCAGATCACTACCTGACACATCAGGTCTTGTCCTTCTTCTATATCTTATTTTATCAGATATTATAAACTGGAATGGTGATATTTTTATCTGATTGAGACTGTTGTTAAACTTAAACTACATGTATTCAAACTGTCAGTCAGTTTCAATGCGTTGAAGTGTCCGTAGTTCTCAGGTAAAATCTTCAAGTCGTGAAATTACTTTTCTAAATTCTACTTGAGCTCTTTCAATGTGTAATCTCCTCGAAGTATATAGCATTGGTATTTAATATAGGGGAAGATTGTAGTTTTCACTTTGGTTTTTATTGTTAACGAATCATGAATCCATACCATGTCATATCTTGTCTGTTTTAATCTGTATTATGTTCAGTGTGTCCAAATGTGCATTAGAGTGGTTATCTAGTTACAATGTATAGCAATACTTCACAAAGTCATCTCCTTCACTGTCCCAATGATTGTCATTAATATGTTCTATATTTGACTAATAATTTGAATATATATATATATATATATATATATATATGCAGGTGGTATACAATGCAAACAAACTTGCGACATTGGTCAAGAAGAAGAAGAAAATGCTGAATTGGCTTGTCTACTACAATAATAAGTTTTCGAGAAATGATTCAGCTAGGCCCATGGTGAAGGTAATAAATCTTTTAATATTTCTTTTAAAAACCCGTGCCTTCTGATTTATTTGCTATATGTGTTTTGCGTTTAACCCCAATCGGTTCACATGTAATGTCACTTTCAGACTGGTTTTCTTGGGCTTTGGGGAAAAAGAGTGGATGCAATTGAATACTACACATCTGAAATTGATAAATTGTCAAAAGAAGTAAGTACCTCCTTGCTTGTTTAAAGAGCCCTCTTTCCAAAGACTCTGATGTTTTCTGATTATTATCTGTTTCTTCTTCTTGAATCTCATGTTCAGTTACAGTGACAAATTTTAATATATACAATTTTCAATTCCTTAAAATCATTTGGAAGATCTGTAACTGATCATTTATTAAAGCTATCAAGGCAACCATAAGGTCTAAATGAAATGTTCTTATTATCTTCTTCTTCTTCTTGAGTTTCGTGTTTAATTACAGTGACACATTTTAATACATACACACTTTTTTTTTCTTCATATTATTTGAGAGATCAGTGACTGATCATTTATTTTCAAGCTATTAAGGCAAACTAAGGTCTAAGTGAAATGCTATCTCATTCAAAGGATCCTGATGTTTATTTTTTACCATGACCTTGCAAAAGATTGTCTTTTACTTTGTGGCTCTAAAATCGATTCCATGGTCTTGAGCACTTTCTTCTTATCAATTTTTTTTTTGGATTTTACATAAAAATTGAGCTAGTTTCATTACTCTATAGTTTTTGAAATAATGATGGTGTTGAGTGGAAAGCATAAGAAGGATCTTTTCTGGATTTGTGCCCTTGTTTTTCAATCCTTATGACAAGAGAACTTCTGAGGTCCTGTAATGTTTTGATGTGTGATTGCATGTAAGTTAAAAGGTGTTAAATTGCTTTTTTTTTTTACTGAAGAATTCGAATATGATTACAAGTTTATTCAATTGAAATCAATTCATTTTATTTCTCAGATGGCTGAGGAAAGAGAAAGAATTGCTAGTGATTCTAATTCTGTCATGCCAGCAGCATTTGTTTCTTTCAAAACTCGATGGGGCGCTGCTGTTTGTGCCCAAACTCAGCAATGTAGAAACCCAACAGTTTGGTTAACTGAGTGGGCTCCCGAGCCACGTGATGTATACTGGAAAAACCTGGCAATCCCATATGTTTCGCTCAGAATTCGGAGGCTAATTATGGGTGTTGCATTCTTTTTCCTTACCTTCTTTTTCATGATTCCCATTGCATTGGTACAGTCTCTTGCAAGTATAGAGGGAATCGAAAAAGCAGCACCATTTCTAAAGCACATCATAGAAATGTGAGTTTTTATTGTTCTTGGACTTATTAATTTATTCTATTGTGCACCGTTGCAACTTAAATCTAAAATGGCAATATTCGTATGCAGCAAATTCATCAAGTCAGTCATTCAAGGCTTTCTACCTGGGATTGCATTGAAGTTATTTCTCATCTTTTTGCCAACGATATTGATGATCATGTCAAAATTTGAAGGCTATGTATCTTTATCTTCTCTTGAAAGGAGCGCAGCATCTAAATATTATCTCTTCAATTTCGTGAATGTTTTTCTTGGAAGCATAATTGCTGGTTCAGCATTTGAGCAGCTAAATTCTTTTCTCAAGCAATCTGCAAACAAGTATGTCATCCTCAAAGATTGACTCTGTCATATTTCACGTCCACCCATCTTTAGTTCTTGGCTAAATAAGCTATTTCCATTTTCCATATTGTCTGTCTCCCATTTTTGGCTAATCAATCATATCTTGTTTATGATTGCATGGTTTCCGTGGAGTATTACAAAGTTTTAAGTTCTAATACTTGTAATACACAGTTTAGGCCCATCAGAAGTCTGTCTATCTACTCATTTGAAATATAATCACTGGTGTACAAGAAAAAGCACTTTATAGTCATGATTGCAGCGTTGAATGGTGCTTGCTAGAGGCACACACTGATTGATGGATTATTATTGTGGTTGACATATTATTATGTACTCAAGTTTGTATTGAAAGATTGGTGAAATATCATGAGATATGCTGTGATTGTATTGTGGATGAAGTCAACATGGTTCTTTTTTACAATTCCAGTTATTCTATTTGAATTTAATTCCAACTCTCAGTCTTTTCTTTGTTTCTTTTTCAACTTTTCTCAAGATTCAACATCCATTTTTAACTTTTGGCAGGATTCCTGAAACAATTGGTGTGGCAATCCCATTGAAAGCTACCTTCTTCATTACTTATATAATGGTTGATGGATGGGCTGGTATAGCTGGAGAAATTCTAATGCTGAAGCCGCTGATATTATATCACTTGAAGAATTTCTTCTTGGTAAAGACCGAAAAGGATAGAGAGGAGGCAATGGATCCAGGAAGTCTTGGTTTCAACACTGGAGAACCTCGTATACAATTGTATTTCTTACTAGGCCTTGTGTATGCTTCAGTGACACCAGTTCTACTTCCATTCATAATAATTTTCTTTGGCTTCTCTTATGTTGTGTTTCGTCATCAGGTAAACTGTTTTATCTTTCTATTATGTAAATTCTATTTGTGAAATTTTACACATAGTTAAGATTTGGTAACTAATACACATGCGCACAGATATGTATGAAGGACTTCTGAATTCAATCACGTTAGCTTGTATGGCACTATTCAATCACGTACTTACCTTGCTTAATTCAAGATTTGTTTACACATTTTCTTCATGATTTGCTTGAAAGTAAATGCACTTCTTGTTTAGTACGATGCCCTGCTTTTCCACTATGTTTCAAGACTTTCTCACTCGGCACAAAATCATATACTAATTTTAAGGGTACATCATATCAACTATATTAAGAGTAAACTGTTTATGGTTTGTTAAATTTGAATATGCAGATCATAAACGTTTATAACCAGGAGTATGAGAGCGGTGCAGCCTTCTGGCCAGATGTGCATTTTCGAATTATAGTTGCACTGATTACTTCACAAGTGCTTCTAATGGGATTGTTGACCACAAAAGGCTCTGCTGAGGCAACACCCGTTATCATTGTACTTCCTATACTCACTATATGGTTCCACAGGTTTTGCAAGGGTCGTTATGAATCTGCATTTGTTAAATATCCATTACAGGTAATTTGGAAGTCTCCCAAGTTCACAAAATTATTAATCATTGCTTCACCTGAATTTATCACCTTTTTTCTTACGATATTCTTTTATCGTCTTTGTTTTGATGATACAGGAAGCAATGATGAAAGACACACTCGAACGTGCAAGAGAACCGCACCTGAACTTGAAAGGCTACCTCCAAAACGCATATGTCCATCCAATTTTCAAAGCTAGTGAGGACGATTATGAAGATGATGAAGTGGTGTCTGAAAAGTGGGAAACTGAGAGCACCCTTGTGCCGACAAAACGACAATCCCGAAGGAATACACCATTGCCCAGCAAAGTCAGTGGCAATTCCTCACCTACTCTGCCTGGTGGTGTTTGAAGAACGTCCATAGCAAGTTCACGAGGAAGACTCACATCTAGCCTTGTACATTTGACCTTTTGCAACATTATAGCAATGGAGAAGAGAATGGCACAGTAAAACTATAATGTATAGAGATATAGAAACAGGGAGATTATGGCCGAAGAAGCAGGTTCTGGATTTTGTGGCAGCCAATTGGGAGGAATTAGCAATCACTGTAGAATAATTAGAGGCTGAAAAGGATTTTTTTTTCTTTTTAGTAATTTTCATTTTTCAGTAATTTTAATCTTTCATCTTGGTTTATTCCTGTATCTATTGTGACTCCAAAACTTGTTTGTAAATTAAAAATACGTTTTGGTGCAAATCGCTATGCTTTTGACTCCAAAACTGAAAAGTATGATTTTTCAGTAATTCCGTCAATATAACGTTTGAAGTTGCTGACTTTGTTGCAAATCGCTCTGCTTTTATTGGGATAGTAGTATCTGACAATCAGTGTTAAACGATGCCATATGTCGATCCTCCTTATCAAGTAATTATTCTTTTTTTTTTTTTTTATTTGGGAACTTATAACTATGGTTTAAAAAGAAAACTAAGAGTAATGGATTTGATACTAGCTGCCTGATTTGTATCCTCTTTGTCGGTAATTGTATGATTATAGCCCCTTCTTTTTCTTTTTCTTTTTTCTTTTTTTTTTGAAATGGGAAAGAAATTTATTAAGAAGAAATATCTTTTGCTATAAGAAAGGAAATTTCCTCATAACACAACACATCGTTACTCAAATTAAAAGACATCTTGGCAAGTAAGTGGATAACTCCGTTCCCATCTTTAGGAACAAAACTCCAAGAGCCACTCCCACCTTCACTCAAAAGGGAAATGACTTCTCAAAGAGCAAGATCATTCAAGGACAAACCAAACCAACCAACCAACCCCCAAATTAATGGACTGGACAACATTGTAACAATCAGACTCTACCATACTTATTTGTATTCCACAGCTCTTAGCAAACAGAAGCCCTCCTTAGATTGAGCACCAACTACCACACCTTGGCTATCTGTGATGATGGAGCCACCTCCCATACATCCTCTCTCTTCATGAATAGCCGCATTCACATTTAGCTTTACGGTACCATCAACGGGGCAACACCAGGTCTTGGATCGGTCATCAATGCACTGTTTAGCCTCCTGAAACTCATGTAAGAACCGACCACAATTTTCAACAAGAGTTACTGCATCCCTACAAATGGAGTCATTCATGCTTGAACTTGTTTCGCTCCTACCAACGGTTAGGTTCCAAAGAACGATACAAAAAATTTCGAAATCATCCTTCTTAAGCATATATGTTCCTCTACAATCATAATGCCACGTTACCGAGTCTTCCCTTTTGACTAGACTCGAGGGAATTCTTAAAATGCAAGCCCGATCAACATTCCAAAACAACTGATTAATCATATCCATATTCCATCTCACTAGGTTATCTATATCAAAACTTCAAGCTTATGTAACTGCAAGGTTCTAATATTGAAAGACATATATGGCCCGAAAATTACAAGACCCAATAGACCAAACTAGCAAATAGAAATATTATAAGAAAATGGCAAATGACAAAGGTCACTAATGTGATAAAAATGGTAATAAGAATAGAATGCTCATATCATAGGTATGCATTCTTATATAATGCATTTAATGGAGTGGACTTAGTTGTATCTTGACCAAAATATCTTCAAGTCTTATAACGAACATTTAAATAACACGACCTTTTAATTTAAAAAAAAATTACACTAACATTAATATCTCATTAATTAATTTATTTACTTCACAAATTCTGTATATCGAGTAAACCGGAACAACATTACTCTTTAAAAAAAAATCTTTATATATAACAATAACAACAAAAGAAGAAGAATATGTACGTGTGTAAAACAAACTCAAAAAAAAAAAAAATCATTTATAAGGAAAGAAGATAAGAAAATTGAAGAAAAGATTTGTGCAATCAAATTATTGAAACGGAAAGATAATTAATTTTGAACCCAAAAAAAAAAAAAAAAAAGGGAAAGAAAAATATTAGTTGAAAACTAGATCTACGGGAATATTTTATTGCAAGATGAACAACAAATCAAGCTAAGGTCATCCTAACCAACCTTAGGAAGGAGGCGGAGGGGTTATTATCAGATATAGATGCGAAAGAGTCTCGATGGAGGAGCGTCGCCAAACCACCGTAGGCGAAGGAGCGTCAACGGACGACTGAACAATTGAAGGTAGACGATCTTTGCCGGCGGCGGAGATTCGGTAACAGCGGTGGAGTTACGTTGGGTGGGAGGGGGGACGACAATGAGTTTTTTTCCCATTTGGGTGACCCAAAATTGAATTTAAATGAGATGCGAGGACAATTTGGATAAAAAGAAAGTCGCAATGAAATGAAATGGAATGGATTCCACCAAATCTTAGGTAGAATCAAATTTGGGTGAATTCTCTTTCCCATGAAAAGATTTTTCTCGTCTTGTTTTTCCAACCAAACCAAAGAATGGAGTCCCTTTTGAATTCTTTCTACTTTATTTCTTTCTTACGAACAGTTGACGACCGAGGTTTTATCAATAATAAATTTAGAAAAAATTTAGAGACGTGGTTCGTGCTAATTGAGTTAATAATCAAAAGAAATAAAAAGAGAGGATTTTATAGTGGTTTAGTAACAACATAATTGGATAACTCCTCAAAACGGGTAACTGGTTGATCATAAATATGAGATTTCTGTTTCCTTTCCTTGTAGGTTTCCTGTTTGACATAGCATATACTTGTTTTCCTTTTCTTTCGGAAGAGGTCGCCCACCACCTATACAGAGAAAGTCGCACATACTTATGTAAAAGAGACTACATGGAGAAGGTCGCATATAACCTGTGGAAGAGGTCCCACATAACCAACCTGTGGAAGAGGTCCCACATAACCATCATGGGGGAGGTCGAACTTAACCCTTATGCGACCTTAGGATTTTAGACCGCACAACAATTGCCCCCCAGCTCCATTAGTTCTTTAGGACGAAATGGAGCTTCCAATTACCGTGTGACCTTAAAAATGTGATGTCATGACCTAAACTTGAGGTCTGAAGAGTCAAAGAGCCGCCAGATTTCAAATCCTATCCCTCAAGATCACGTGTATCTCTTTTCTGTCGGAACGGAACACGTGTAGCCTTTTCTGAGAAAGAGCAGAATTCGAGGAAGTCTAATGATATCAACCGTCACTCTTTTAAAACCAAATCTTTTCAAATTTTAAACAATTCTGACTTTTCGGAAAGAATCAAATCCCGCGCAATCTTCGACCTTCAGATTTAAAATTCAAACTCCCTGATCTACGGCTGTGATTTAACGGTACCTGGATTATAAATATCAGAAACCAGCCTGTTCCCGTTTCATTTTACTGTTTCCTTCTCAAAGAATATCGAAACTCTAAAGAACCCTAGCGCCGTTTCATCTTTCAACTCGCACAAATCATAGCTTCTTCTCCGACAAAGTTCAAATTGTCTCAAATCTTCTGCTTCTGAAGAAAGGTCAGTTTATTTATTCTCTTATTTCTTCTATTCTTGAAAGTGATTTCAATCTTTTAGGAATAAATACTCATCCCACACTAAAGTGAAATGAGAAATTTTTTTTTTTACACTCCCCCTTTTTCAGTTCGTATGGTAGACTTACTAGATAACAATCAGAAATGAACCTGTGAAAAGAATTTTTAGGGTCTGATACCCTATTTTATTCCCAACGAACTGCTCGAACATTTACTGATGAACTGCTCGAACATTTACTGATGAACTGCTCGAACATTTTTACGAATCCGTAGACCATTTAGGAATGAGCTTGCTTGCTTAGTACAGTCTTAGGATGAATACCCAAAGTGCTAGCATNGGAACCCGAGATAGAAATAACAGGGGCCAGACAGAGTAGTCCTCGAATAGGCGATCTCCCCCAGGATCAGTGGCCCAGACATATAAAGGATGCCCCTGCATTTTCATCTGACTACCAATATGTAGAAAGGAACTGGTCATGTACCAATGTTCGGACGAGCTGCACGTCGAACAAACTCAGAAAAATTGCGAGCAGCTATAAGATCGCCATACCCCTTCGTCTACCAATGGAATTTAACCTACCACACACTCCCCCACATGGACTTGCTTCCTTTTCTGAGGCAGTCCTCAAGTGTGGCGTGCATCTCCCACTCCATCCGTATATAAAATCAATCATTGATTACTATGGGTCGTCCCTTTTCAATTGACCCCTAATACCTATAGATATATGGTAGGTTTGTATATATTGTACCATAAACTAGGTTTAGAAACCCCTTCACCTGAAGAATTTGCTTGGTTCTACTAAGTAAAATCAAATCCGTTAGATCTTGGCTTCTTCTATGCGAGCAAATAGTCGAATCAAGCAATAAAAACGATCTACGGGGTTCGCAACAATATGGGTATGCGAGCAAATAGTCGAATCAAGCAATAAAAACGATCTATGGGGTTCGCAACAATATGGGAAAATGGAAAAATCCATTTTTCCATTTTGACTATGCAGCTAATGGCTTCTTTCAGAATCCCGGTAAGTAGTCTTCCAATTTATTGCCTTGTTTCTATATTTATTCTTATACTGATCGCATTCAAAATGTCATTGCAGATAATAGGGATCGACCCGGACTCTCTAGGGAACAGCTCGCAAGAGTATATAAGATCAATGACCTTCCAATTGAGGAATTTAATTGGAAGGTACTAGGCACTTCGAATAACCTGGTCGCTTGCGGTCTGCTTCCGAAGGGTGCCGCGTTCCCAGACCCCCCAGTTCTCTCGTCCAGGCCTTCGAGCTCGAAGAAGAAGCCAAGGAAGAGAACAGACTTAGGTGCCTCGTCTTCAAGAATTAGAAAACGAAAGGTACCAGCCACACCTCCACGCTCAGAGCCTTCATCTCCAGAAACAGTGTCACCACCAGCTCCTCAACCAGCTCCACAAGAAGAAGGTAATTACACGCTCATTCTAATTACCTTTATACTATATTTCCTCGCTCACTAACATGTTCTGTACAGAGATGGTCATTGGTAGCGGCCTGCGAGCACCACCTTCAACTCTCGAGTCTATGGTGAAAACTAAAACACCCGAGAGTACCCCATCATCAAAAGGGAAGGAGAAGGTCGACTGCTCGAAAAAGAGAAAAGTTGCCTTCGAGGATTTCCCAGCGAGCTCGCCTTCTCCACAATCATCTCAGCCAGTGAGCACTCCTGAACCTCCTACCGAGGCTGTCACTTCTTCAGAACCGACCTTGGCAGATAATGGTGATGAGCTCTTCGCACTCCTCAACCAATTACCAGAGAAGGCTGGTATGAGCGCAGTCTTTATCGATCGCTTCACATCTGAAGAAGGTTGGGAGCGAATGAAGCGACGTTTTGACAAGGTCGCTTTTGGATCTGCGATGAGGATGCTGGCCAATGTAAGCTTTTCTATCTTCTCTTCATGTATACTCTTTTGGTGTTAACTTGGAGATTTATATATATATTTTTAGACTGCGGCTGCTGCTGTCCTGATGCATGATCCGGTTCTCGAATGCTTAGAGAAAGCTAAGAAAGTTGATGAGATAACACAAGCGTTCGAGAACTCGAAAAAGGCTCGGGAGGAGGAGAGAATAGCCTTCAACTTGGAAAAGCAGCAAATGTTCGAGGACCTGGCCAGGGAGAGACTCGCCAAGGAGAATCTCGAGGAGAAAGTCAAAGAACTCGAGAAGGTCATTTCTGAGTATCCGGAGCGTATGAGGGAAGCGACCACCGAGGCGGTTCACAAAGCTATCGAGGAGTTCAAGGCGACCGAGGTCAAAGAACTCGAAGATAAAGCTAGTGATATCGCCTCGTTGACTATCATCTTCAACATTTTCTGCGAGCATCCGGATTTTGACTTCTCCATTCTTGGCGAGGACGTGGTCGAATTTGTGCAGAGCTGGAAAGAGGATACGACCAAGGCTGGGGATGACGGCGCGAGCCCTTCTACATGAAGAACATTTTCTTTTTCTTAGAACAATGCGGGCTTTGTCCCCCTTCTTTTTTGTTTATGTATGGATGACTTTTAATAAATATCATTTTTCCTTATATGCTCCTGCAAAATAATGAAAAGAAACAACAGTAATTTTAACTAAGTAGTCAATCACAAGTGATCGATCAGTACGTTTTTAGCGATTTAAATCCGACTAACTTAAAATGAGTTTTAAGCGTTAGGATATGTTAGGTTGCTTAAGAAACAGTTAATACGAGTGATACAAACTCTAACTGTATTTCAAAAGTTCCATGTCAAAATAAAACATAGCAATATATCACTTCGAACAACGAATGTTTTGCTTAGTTACTTTTCTGTTCGAGGAGGGAAATTGCGTAATACGACATGCTGAGGCATGAAGCGAGGAGAAAATCCTAGGATTTTAAGGAGATTCAAACACGTCGATGATCTGAGATTTAGACACTTCGACGATCTGAAACCCTGTCTCCTCTAAATGGACATTTGTATAGTCCCTTAGGAAACCAGTAGGAGATAACATTCTGATCCCACTGCCCCCCGAGTTTTATGGTGTCCGAAAACTACCATAAAACTATAAATGAAGAATAGCCGAAGTAATAACCGAGTTGAAGTAATAGCCGAGGAAATATTATTGAATATTAATGAAGAAGATACAATAGGCTGTTGAAGATAACATGAAGATTTATTGATAATAACGACGAAGTTGTTCTGCATTCCAGTCATGCTCGACCTTTTGTCCACCGATGCGAGCCAGGTTATACGAATGACATTATCAATAACATAAGGTCCTTCCCAAGAAGGCCCAAATACACCAGCACCATGCTCTCTATTACTAGGTAGAACTCGTCGAATGACAAGATCTCCAACTTCAAAATGTCTACCCTTGACTTTGGAATTATAATATCGAGCAGTGTGCCGTTGGTATGATGCAATTCGGAGCTGAGATTGTTCACGCCGCTCTTCTAAAAGATCGAGTTCAACTCTCAGCAATACATCATTCTGTTTTTTCTCATAAATAGATCGCTGCAGGGAGCCCGCACCAATTTCAACAGGAATCATCGCTTCATATCCATAAGCCAAGGAGAATGGACTCTCCCTTGTAGTAGTTCGCTGTGTGGTGTGATAAGCCTATAACACTTCTGGAAGTACTTCTGGCCAAGCTCCTTTATGCTCCTCCAGCTTTGTCTTTATATTTTGCTTGAGTATTTTGTTTATTGCTTCGACCTGCCTATTGGCCTGTGGATGAATAACAGCGGAGAAGCTCTTTTTGATGCCCAAGTTATTGCAGAAGTCACGGAACTCGTCACAATCGAATTGTTTTCCATTATCAGAAATTATGGTATGTGGTATACTATAACGACAGATTATAGATTTGTAAACGAAATCTATCATTTTTTTCGCGGAGATGGTGCTCAAGGCTTCGGCTTCCGTCCTTTTTGTAAAGTAATCGACTGCGACCACCGCATACTTCAAACCACCTCGCACTAATGGAAGCATCCTGATAATATCAATTCCCCACACAGCAAATGGCCATGGACTAGTCATTGAAGTTAAAGGAACATGTAGTTTTCTAGGAATGGTCGCAAACCGTTGACATTTATCGCATTTCCTAGCAAATTCCAATGTATCCTTCTTCATAGTTGGCCAAAAGTACCCTTGTCGAAGAATCTTATTTGCGAGCACTTGTCCCCCAGAATGATTTCCACATATTCCTTCGTGAATTTCCCTCATAATATAGCGTGCCTTTTTATCATTCATGCATAATAATAATGGCGAGCTGAAACTCCTCCGATAAAGTTGCTCATCTTGGATGATATAGCGAGCTGCTTTCATGCGAAGCCGCCTTGCATCGTCTTTATTTTCAGGAAGATCGCCGTTTTATATATATCGCATTATGGGATCCATCCACGATGGTTCCTCATCAACTGGCATAATTACTTGGGGTTCGACCTCGATGCTTGGTGAGATAAGAAATTCAACGGGAACTACTTTCAATAATTCTGCATCCTTCGTCGAAGCGAGCTTAGCGAGTGCATCTGCCCGGGTGTTTTCAATACGAGGAAGAAGCTGTATGTCATAAGTGTCGAACGTTAAGAACAACTGCTGCACCTTCTTCAAATAGGCCATCANAACAGCGGAGAAGCTCTTTTTGATGCCCAAGTTATTGCAGAAGTCACGGAACTCGTCACAATCGAATTGTTTTCCATTATCAGAAATTATGGTATGTGGTATACTATAACGACAGATTATAGATTTGTAAACGAAATCTATCATTTTTTTCGCGGAGATGGTGCTCAAGGCTTCGGCTTCCGTCCTTTTTGTAAAGTAATCGACTGCGACCACCGCATACTTCAAACCACCTCGCACTAATGGAAGCATCCTGATAATATCAATTCCCCACACAGCAAATGGCCATGGACTAGTCATTGAAGTTAAAGGAACATGTAGTTTTCTAGGAATGGTCGCAAACCGTTGACATTTATCGCATTTCCTAGCAAATTCCAATGTATCCTTCTTCATAGTTGGCCAAAAGTACCCTTGTCGAAGAATCTTATTTGCGAGCACTTGTCCCCCAGAATGATTTCCACATATTCCTTCGTGAATTTCCCTCATAATATAGCGTGCCTTTTTATCATTCATGCATAATAATAATGGCGAGCTGAAACTCCTCCGATAAAGTTGCTCATCTTGGATGATATAGCGAGCCGCTTTCATGCGAAGCCGCCTTGCATCGTCTTTATTTTCAGGAAGATCGCCGTTTTATATATATCGCATTATGGGATCCATCCACGATGGTTCCTCATCAACTGGCATAATTACTTGGGGTTCGACCTCGATGCTTGGTGAGATAAGAAATTCAACGGGAACTACTTTCAATAATTCTGCATCCTTCGTCGAAGCGAGCTTAGCGAGTGCATCTGCCCGGGTGTTTTCAATACGAGGAAGAAGCTGTATGTCATAAGTGTCGAACGTTAAGAACAACTGCTGCACCTTCTTCAAATAGGCCATCATTCATTCTCCTCTCGCTTGATAATCACCCTTAACCTGACAGATGACCAGCTGAGAGTCGCTATACACCTCGATTACTTCGACCTTCATTTCCTGTGCGAGCTTTAGCCCAACTATCAGTGCTTCATATTCGGTCTCATTATTCGACGCGGGGAATTTGAAGCGAAGCGCATAATGAATATTGTACCCTTCAGGACTGATTAAAACTATTCCCGCACCTGCTCCATTCTCATTCGATGACCCGTCAACATAAAGCTTCCACAACTTTGATGTATCCGAGGCAGGTTTCTCGAGTACTCCCGTGGGAAGATTGACGTCGTATGTAAATTCTGCGATAAAATCTGCGAGGGCTTGACCTTTTATAGCAGTGCGAGGTTGAAAATTGATGTCAAATTGACTCAACTCAATAGCCCACTTAAGCAGCCGTCCTGACACCTCAGGTTTCTGTAAGACCTGTTTCAGCGGGAAATTCGTGAAAACCCGGATAGAGTGAGCATGGAAGTAAGGTCGAAGCTTTCTTGATGCAACGACGAGTGCCAGCGCCAATTTTTCCATCTCTGGATATCTAGTTTCAGCATCAAGTAACCTTTTACTTACATAATACACAGGTTACTGAATATTTTCCTCCTCGCGAATTAATGCGGCACTCGTCGCATACTTAGAAACAACGAGATATAAGTATAATTCTTCTCCCGGATTTGGTTTCGACAAGAGTGGAGGGGAACCCAAGTGTTTTTTCAATTCTTGGAACGCCTGCTCGTATTTCTCCGTCCACTCGAACCTTTTTGATCCCTTCAACACCTCAAAGACAGGTTGGCATTTATCGGTTGATCTGGATACAAATCGACTTAGAGCAGCTACTCTTCCTGCTAGGCTTTGCACATCTCTGGGTTTACGAGGAGATTGCATATCAATCAACGCTTGTATCTTCTGAGGATTTGCTTCGATCCCTCGCTGGTTAACCATAAAACCCAGAAACTTTCCAGATCCTACTCCGAATGCACACTTCTGAGGATTTAGCTTCATCTGGTATCTCCAGAGGATTTTGAACATCTCATCAAGGTGCTTGATGTGATCTTCAGCTTTCTCCGACTTGACTAGCATATCATCGACGTATACCTCCATTGTCTTGCCAATTTGTTTTGCAAACATCATATTGACAAGACCTTGGTAGGTTGCTCCCGCATTGATAAGTCCGAAGGGCATCTTTTTATAGCAGTATAACCCTCGATCAGTGATGAACGAGGTGTGTTCTTCATCCAGCTCGTACATGGGGATTTGGTTGTATCCT
>JXTB01000224.1:161295-233308 GCA_002914805.1 Parasponia andersonii | reverse complement strand
AAAGATCGAATGATAAATCTTCCAGGTCTTCAACGGGTCCAGTTCTGACTTCGTCAATTTCTCGAGGATCGAAATCTTCACTGGTCATTTCGATTGACGCTTTCACTGACAATTCGACTGACGCTTTATCTGACGATCCGACTGGAGCTTTGCTCGCTGCCGCGACTGACGTTTTGTCCGCTGCCACGACTGACGCTTTGTCCGTTGCCACGACTGACGCTTCATCTGCTGCCACAACTGACGCTTCGTCCACTACCACGACTGACGCTTCATCTGCTGCCACGACTGACGCTTTGTCCGACAGGTGGACCATCATTGCGCGAGACATCATATCTTTTGCTGCAAGTTTTAGCGAGTTGTTATAACATGTCCTCGCATCATATTGATTTCCTCGCACCTCGCCTACCCCATGTTGGGTCGGGAACTTCATTGTTAGATGATAGATCGAGGTGACAGCTCAAAGTTCCCTTAATGTCGGTCTTCCTAGCACAGCATTGAAGGCAGATGGGCAATGTACCACCAAAAACTGGGTCATTATCGATCAAACCCTTGGAAAGGTCCCAACGCTGACCATCAGTTCAATCATGCCCATAGGCATCAGGCTGTCACCAGTAAAACTATAGAGTAGAGTGGCGGCCGGTTTCAGGTTGCTCTCATTCAAACCCATCTTTTTGAAGGCGTCGAAGTATAGGATGTCCAAAGCACTTCCGTTATCGACCAATACTCGCCACAACTGTGTGCTTCTACAGTTAATTTTTATGACCAGCGTGTCATTATGCGGATAATGGACTTCCTTTGCATCTTGCTCTGTGAAGGTAATATCCATTTCCAGTACTCGTTGAAGCTTGCGTGGTCGCTGATCAAGGTGCATGACGTTGGTTAATGACTGCTATCGAGCTTCTCGCGCATATATATCCTATGCTCGATTGGAATCTCCTCTAATATACGGTCCTCCAAAAATAGTTCGCACCTCACGCTGAATTTTTGGAGGTCTCTGTTGGTCTTCTTCTTGCCTTTCGTCGCTCTGCCTAGTGTACTGCCGCAATCGTCCCTCTCTAATCAGCCTTTCAATTTCATCTTTCAGGGTAAAGCAATTATTAGTATCATGCCCAATATCATTGTGATATCGGCAAAACTTGTGGGGGTCGCGCTTTGCTCTGTCCCGCTTCATTGGTTCTGGTTGTCGGAATCGCTCCTTCTGGTTTGTGACCGCATAGATATGATCTATGGGCACGTTTAATTCAGTGTGATTATTAAACCTCATGGGAGCTTTTGAAATCTCCTGCCTTTTANATACGGTCCTCCAAAAATAGTTCGCACCTCACGCTGAATTTTTGGAGGTCTCTGTTGGTCTTCTTCTTGCCTTTCGTCGCTCTGCCTAGTGTACTGCCGCAATCGTCCCTCTCTAATCAGCCTTTCAATTTCATCTTTCAGGGTAAAGCAATTATTAGTATCATGCCCAATATCATTGTGATATCGGCAAAACTTGTTGGGGTCGCGCTTTGCTCTGTCCCGCTTCATTGGTTCTGGTTGTCGGAATCGCTCCTTCTGGTTTGTGACCGCATAGATATGATCTATGGGCACGTTTAATTCAGTGTGATTATTAAACCTCATGGGAGCTTTTGAAATCTCCTGCCTTTTAGGTCTAGGCTGATTCTCATTTGTCTGTTCATTATTCCTCTTGTTTTTCTTATTACCGCTGTTGTTGGTAATGACCTTATCTTTAGCCGCATCTGTCCTTCCTCCTTTTTTAATCTTTTGAAGATTCTCGCGTGAAGTTTCTAACCTTAGATGTCGATCAACTCTTTGGTAGAAGTCTTTGAGAGTTCTACACTCTTGCTCAAGTAATTCCTCCCAGAATTTTGGTTCTGGTCGCACCCCAGCCATCATAAGAGTAAGAACTCCTCCTTCAGGTGGAGTTGTTGACCTTTGCTAGCTCTGAAGTGAATCGATTGAGATAAGACCGTAGAGTCTCTTCTCGACCTTGTCGGATCGCAGATAAACTAACAAGCGGAACGGTAAAATTCTTTGCGGCTTGAAACTGTCTTAAGAACGCCGTCTGTAATTGTTGCCAGGACGAAATTGAGCCGAATTTAAGTCCTCGGAACCACTTCTTCGCTGCTCCCGAGAGTGTTACAGCAAAGCATCTACAACGTGCATGATTACTAACCCGATGAAGTTCCATCAAGTCACTGAAGTGATCCATATGGTCCTGTGGATCAGTTTTCCCATCAAAAGTATTGATGGTGGGAAGTCTGAATCCAGTGGGAAGAGCTGCAACTCGAACCTCCTCACTGAATGGCGATTGACGATACCCATCAGCGAGCTCATCGTCCCAGCCAGTAAGTGCGTCTAATGTAATCCTTAAATTGTGAACATCGACGTTCAGAGGGAAAGCATCATTCCTTGCTGGCGGTAAAAGCGACCTTCATTCGTTATCCTGTTTCATGGCGGGTTGGTCAGGTAGAGTCTTCTGCGGCCTGTGAGTGGAATCCAGTGAAATAGTGCGACGAGACCGACTTTGGTCGTTGTGATGCGATACAGATCGATCATGACTACGTCGTCACTCCAAATACTGTCTTAAGTCTGCAGGATCTTGTCTTGACTCTCTGCTGATTCTTTCGAAGACGCTTCTCGATGGTCGTCTTTGTTCGCCGCTCAAGCGATCTTGACTATTAGTGGATTTACGGGAAGGTTGTACACGATCACGGTTCGTACTTGAACTCTCCGTACCAGACTCTGGAGGCAAGTTTGCGACCTTATCTTTCCCTTTGGAGGTGCGATCTTCATGACGCTCTTGCTGAGTTTTTGGCTGGCCGCGTCTTCTCGTCTCTAGGATCTGTATTCCTTTCTCAGGTAATTGAGCAGGATATTCTTTGGGACGTTCGTGTTGTGGTGGGGTCACCATCTGCCCTTCAGCAAGTCGTTGCAGGGTGTCATTGATCTGGTTAGTGACTTGCTGAAGGTTCACCAGCATCTCCTCCATACGATCCTGTCTCTGGGAAAGGTTTTCTGTTATAGTCATAGTAGGCTGATCCAGAGCAGGGGCTGCCTGTGTAGCAGCAGTACTTTGAGGTTGGTTTTGGCTAGTTCCGGTGACTCTGATAGTATTTCTAGTGTTTGCCATTATTGAAAAAGTGGAATTTGACAAATTTTTCTGCCGGAATAGCCTTCCTTCTAGCGCCAATTGTTGATGGAGGTTTTATCAACAATAAATTTAGAAAAAATTTAGAAATGTGGCTTGTGCTAATTGAGTTAATAATCAAAGCAAATAAAGAGAGAGGATTTTATAGTGGTTCAGCTCCGAAAAAGATGAACCTACGTCTACTGTTTTTCCACTATTTTTTGGTGAATTACAAGCACTGAAGGTTACAATGTCTCGTCTGGAAATTGGAAAAACTGAAAAGCAATTGGAATACTCAAAACTTGATCCATCTTCGGAACATTGAGTCTCCTTTATATAGGTAAAAGTAACCCTATATCCCTATGATCCTAATTGTATAAACGGGTAACTATACAATCGGGTAACATAAATTAAGTAACAACATAATTGGATAACCCCTCAAAACGGGTAACTGGTTGATCATAAATAGGAGACTTCTATTTCCCTTTCCTTGTAGATTTCCTGTTTGACATAGCATATACTTGTTTCCCTTTTCTTTCGAAAGAGGTCGCCCATCACCTATACAGAGAAGGTCGCACATACTTATGCAAAAGAGACTACACGGAGAAGGTCGCATATAACCTGTGGAAGAGGTCGCACATAACTATCATGGAGGAAGTCGAACTTAACCCTTATGCGACCTTAGGATTTTAAACTGCACAACACGAACTAAATAGGCCTATATATCTCTATCTTCGTTACAATAAAGTTCATGTCAGATTTATTATGGATCCCACCTCAATAGAAGATGAAGATTATAGAATAACAAGAGGGTAAAATTGTAAATGCGGCTAAATTATAATTTTCATTTTTCAGAAATTTTTATTCTTTTATGTCGATCGATGTAATGCCTTTTATCGATTGTGACTCTGAATTGGTTTATAAATTAAAGGATATGCTTAAATCTTATATCATGCTCGAAGAATTATTTTTGACTCGTGGAAATCTTAATGCTCTTATTGGGTTAATATTAATACGTAACCTTATAAGATATGCTTGCACCAATTTTATTTTCTTTATGTAAATTTTTATGTTCTTTCTTTCCTTTTCTTTTTTTTTTTAAAAAAAATTTATTCCCGTCAATAACAATCCAATACAAAAATGAAATTATAGAGACATATAAATGCTAAATCATTGATTTTTACTAACAGATATGAAAGAAAAAATAGTACAACTCCATGAGGAGTAAAACAACAGCTCCATTAGAAATCTCTTTTGTTCTTTTAAAATGTCTTTCACTACCAAAATAGTACAACTCCATAAAAAGTATAACTACAGCTCTATTAGAGATCTTTTTTGTTTTTTTAAAATGTTCTCCACTACCACCTAGGTTAAGTTGTCTGAGTGATTTGAAAAGACATCTTTCATTAATATTGATTTTTAAATATAAATTTTTTCTAAATTTAGATCATTATAAATCTGAAAATAAAAACAAAAACAAATATATAAAAATAAATAAAACCCAAGAGGACAAGTACTTTCAAGTATATAAAAGGATTATTAAAAACAAAAACAAAAAAGGAAAAGAAAAACCCTATCAGATAGGAAGCTAATATCACTATCGCCACTATCAAGGTAAGA
Organism: Parasponia andersonii; assembly: GCA_002914805.1. NCBI lineage: Eukaryota > Viridiplantae > Streptophyta > Magnoliopsida > Rosales > Cannabaceae > Trema > Trema andersonii. The sequence goes on along the minus strand of JXTB01000224.1, from coordinate 228,564 downwards.
GACCTGTAAAAAAAAGAAAAAAATATGGCAGAGCGGCTACAATTTTTTTAATTTTAAGGTTACATTTTATCACATCACAATAATGGGATAATAAACTCTATGAATTTTGTGATATAAAAATATTTCCAACTAGATATAGTTTTAAGCCAATCGCAAAATTTCTTCCAAAAGCAATTTACTTTAACAGTTGTAGGCTCCTTGATTTTGATCCTCTTTTCTCGTATATAATCCTTGATTTTGGTCATCCTTTCTCGTGTATAACATTAGGAGTAACTTTTCTTTTCTTTTTCTTTTTTTGTTTTGCCTTGAATTGGAGTAACTTTTCTTAATGTTGCATACATGTGCCCAAAAACACAAAAATAATTCGTGTTTTCTTTATTTTCATGCTGACGAGCCTCCTAATGGTCATTTAGAAATTACATTTTTTTTTATAAGGAAACTTAATAATAGTTGTCTTTTAATGGTTTTTTTTTTTTTTCATATTACGTTGTAAAAATATTCTTTTCGCTTTTTATGGTAGGTGATATCTGCACAAGTGATTCAATGAATAATCCAAAAAAAAAAAATTTCTTTTTTAATAAAAACCAAGTCTAATTCTCAATTGGTAACCGTTACAACAAAGCGTATAGCAGGTGACACTAACAATATTTTTCAATTTAATAATGGCAAATGATTGGAAAGAAATTAAAAAAATAATTTTGGATTCGACTTTAAAATCCTAGTAAGGCCGTAAGGGAGTAATAAATTATAAAATAGTATACTTTCTTTTTCTTTATTTTTATAAAAAACAATTTCGTGAAATAAAAGTCATTCGTTTATTTTCTGTTTTTTCTTTTAAGGATACAGTTCGCGCCGGCGCCTTGCACGTGCGTAATATTCGGATCTTTTCTTTTCGTTTTTTAATTCCCGGAATTACATTAGTATAAATATATTTATACAAATTATTCCGAATTATGTATAAATATAAATATAAATATAGTTTATTTATTTTTTTAATTTGACTAGGCAAAGACGACTGACACGACCCGGAGAGGAAATCGGAGCTTTAAGGTTGAGTCAATAAAACACAGAAATTTAAAAGCGTGATTCCAAAATCAATATCATGATAAATGAATTTTGCTTCATTAGTGGAACACGCTTTCTCTTTCGTAATCGTATCTTTACCGCTTTTGAAGTGTTATTAATCACTCACACTTTGGCCATTTATACATTAGACATTGTTGGATTTTTTTTCTCCCTGAAATTCAACACCACCATTGCCGATTGTGTTAAAAGCCCAAAATTTTTTTCGATTTTGGATCTGGGTTTTTCAGGATTTACAGTAATAGGTCAGTCAATCCCATATCCGTTGATACCCTTTTGTCTAATTTTCAAGCAGAGTTTATTACTATTATTATTATTGGTATTATTATTATTATTATTATTTTTTTTATTATTATTATTATTTTTTTTTTTAAATTTCATTGCTGGTCCAGGAATTCATGTCTAACCCTAATAAATTTCTTTTCGTCATTAGTGGGTAATTTGCATTACTGCATTGTGGGTTCTGGGTTATGGAGATTAATGGGATTTGGTTTAGTCTTGGTTCTTCACGTTACCTATTTGTTTGGCTTGTTGGTAGAGTATTATAAACAATTTATATTACCAATGCTTAAACTTTGCCGAAGGGCTTATTAATCACTTTTTTTTTTTTTTATTAATACCTAAATGCTATTAGGAATGTGAATTTGTATTCATATGTTGGGTTTTGGGCCGTGATTGTGTTGTTGTGTGAGTGTACAATTTCATTTGCATGTTATTATTGAGCCCTTTGTTTGATTTTTTCTTGGGATGTAAGTATGATTTGATTTGTACTAATTGTGTATGATTGCTCCCTCTCCAGTGGAATGGAAATTTTGGTTTCGGACCAAGGACGGTTGAAGCGGTATTCCAGTAATGACGTAGAGACAGTTTCAAATGTTTCCATGCTTGCAACTAAGAGAAAATTTCCAGAAATCATGCGTAGTAAAGATAAGAAAAGTAAATCAGGAGATGACAAGAAGGCGGTTAATTGTCGATTGATGACTAGAACAAGAGCTTCATCCAATAAAGTACGTGTCAATCGAGATGTTGAATTGTCTAGCGAGAAGCAAATTCCGAACAAGCGGCAGATTGCCTCAACCATAGAAAGCGACTGGGAGGAAGAGTTTATGATGGATGAAATGGAAGAGATGATGTTTCTGTACAAGTTAAAAGCACAGAGGAGAAGTAGAAGTTCTGATGCTAAAGTGACTAAAGCAAGTTTAAAGGATGCTACTGATGGAGATTATGAGTCGAGGAATACCACTTCTCCTCCAGCTTCTCCTAGTTCATTTTCTAATGACAATGTTGAATATGCATCGAGAACTTTGAAAAATATGATGGTAACATCTCAATTTGTGCATCTCTTGTGGACATAAATTTCTGTTAATTCAGATAAAAATATATAAACATCTTGTTTTTGTGTTAAACAGAATAATGGTGAAGCTACTTGGAAGTGTCATCAGTGTAATGAGGAGAGAGAAAATGTGGCTTCTTGTACCAACTGTAAACAGAAATCATATTGTCTCCAATGTGTGAAGGAATGGTATATGGTCTACTAGGATTCCACTTTTTTCGTTTCAAAAATTTATTTTCTTTGATATTCGTTAACTATTTTCGGTACATTGTGTTTTTTGTTTCTTGTTTACATAGGTACCCTAAAATGGAAGTAGTGGACATCGAGTCACTTTGCCCATTTTGTCGCAAAAATTGTAACTGCAATATATGCTTGAATTCAACTGGGATTATTGAGGTTTGCTTTTGTAACGTGAGCTGCAAGTACCGTTAGAACTACCTTTTCTCATTTATTATATTATTTATTTATTTATTTTGAACTTCAGATATCAAAGACAAAGATTGATAATAGTGAAAAGGTTCAGCATCTGAAGTACTTACTATGCTCACTGCTCCCATTTCTGAAACAAATTTGTGAAGAACAAATGGAAGAGGTAGAGATTGAAGCTCGCATTCAAGGTATAAAGTTTTCAAATTTGGTAAGAGTTTTGACGTTGACGTTTAAAACATAGATAAGAATGGTAACCGCTTTTCCTCTTCAGGGATTTCAGCTTCTGATGTTGAGATACCACAGACCCTATGCTATAATGATGAGCGTGTCTATTGGTAAGCATCTCTTATTTACTTGATGGAATTGCTATATTAGTGATTTTAATTGTTTCTTCTTTATGGATGGAGCAGCAACCATTGTGCAACTTCAATAATTGATCTCCATCGAAGCTGTCCGGTGTGTTCTTTCGAACTCTGTCTGGGTTGTTGCCGTGAGATTCGCAAGGGAAGCCTTTCAGACCGGGCTGAAGTGAAGTTTCAATACGAGAATAAGGGTTGTCAGTACATTCATGGAGGGGATCCTTTACCCAAATCATGTCCTTTAGAGACATCAGAGTATGGTATGGAGGCTTTGACTAGGTGGAATGCAAATGCTGATGGGAGTATTATGTGTGCTCCAAAAGATATGGGGGGGTGCGAGCACTGTACATTGGAGTTCAAACGTATCCTTCCATGTGGGTGGATCTTGAATTTGGAAGCAAAAGCAAGAGATTTATTGGGTGTTAGTCCAACGGAGCACATATCTTTTAAGTTTAAAGATGCTGAAAAAAGAAACAAGGTATTGAAAAAAGCAGCTTCTAGAGAAGGCTCGGATGATAACTTTTTGTATTGTCCAGACTCCAGAGACATTCTAAAAGGAGGACTATCCTGTTTCAAAAAGCATTGGGTTAATGGCGAACCAATTATAGTGCGAAATGTTCTTGAACAAGCAACTGGCTTGAGCTGGGAGCCAATGGTTATGTGGCGTGCGCTAAGTGAAAATCCAGAGGAAGAGACTGGCTCAAAATTTGTAGAAGTAAAGGCCATTGACTGCTTAGCTGGTTGCGAGGTCTAACTCTATTATCCTTCTGACATTATTTTATTTTTTATGGAAAAGTTAAGTTCGAGCTGTATGTTTGATATTGTGCTATATAGTCTCATCTAGCATATTGGCTTTTAGCTTTCATCATTTGACACCCCACTTGCCTTGGGTGTTGGCCACAAGGCACAATGCTTGTCCTGAATTTGTTGGCTGCATAGGTCTATTCTCTAAAGAATTGCTAGTTTAGAAGTTTAGTATACCGATTCTTAATTACCAATTTGGGTTACTTTGGACCTGGTATCCTGCACAGATTTTCCTTTAACAATAAGGCCTTTGCATGTCTTCTTGTGTAAATTTTGCAGGTGGAGATTAACACTCGTCAGTTTTTCGAAGGTTATTCTGAAGGGAGAACATATGAAAATTTATGGCCAGAGATGCTTAAATTAAAGGACTGGCCCCCGTCAGATAAGTTTGAGGATCTTCTGCCTCGTCATTGTGATGAATTTATCAGTGCCTTGCCATTTCAAGAGTACACAGATCCTAGGTCTGGTATCCTCAATCTTGCTGTTAAGTTGCCTGCCGGTGTCCTGAAGCCGGACTTGGGTCCCAAAACATATATTGCTTACGGCATTGCAGAAGAACTTGGAAGAGGTGACTCTGTAACCAAGCTTCACTGCGATATGTCAGATGCGGTATGTCTTAAATACCTAACATGTTATGTTGTCTTGTGAGGAGGTGAACTCCCAGTATCCAATTGGACTTTGGAGTCCATGATCCGCTTCTTTTACCTCCTCACAGCTTGTATTCTGGAGAAGGGCATTTGTATTTTGCACATTTTTTCATGTTTTCACGTCCTCACTCGCAACAAATTTGTCTAAGGCAATTGTCACAGTATTAACAAATATTAGATAAGATGAAGTGAACTAATCTTTCACTTATTTAGCTGTGAGCTGGTTTAAAATTAGTGTTCTAGTTGGTTTGGTCGGAAGACATTATTATTATTATTATTTAACGTACACAAATTGACATTGTAAATTGGCATCATTGTGATCTGTTATCTCTCTTCCAACCAGTGGTTCACTTACAATGCCTAGAACACTAATGGCATAATTAGATTATCGTTGCTCTATGCATCATTTCTATTTGTTGCGGGACTACTGTAATATGTTCTTTTGATAACTGATCAATGTAGGTAAACATTTTGACGCATACAGCAGACATAGATTTATGTAGTGAGCAACGCTTGTCAATTTCAGCATTGAAAAGACTGCACAAGGAGCAAGACGAGAGAGAGGGTATAAAAGCTAGCACTCATCCAAGAATAAAACTTGGTGAGCAGACGGAGGATATGGAAATATTTGAACTTGCAAATATAGAAGATGAACCTGCTAAGCCTTCAGAGAATAGAGGGGGGGCACTATGGGACATCTTCCGGCGGGAAGATGTCCCAAAGTTAGAGGCATATCTAAGAAACCACTCAAAAGAATTTAGGCATACCTTCTGTTGTCCTGTTGAACGGGTAACTTAAAGCAACTTTTGAACTTTTCTTTAGCTATGAGATATGTTTGGAGGATTCTCTAATCTTTTCCTTGTGTAGGTCGATCATCCAATTCATGACCAATCCTTTTATTTATCTTCAGAGCACAAGAGGAAGCTAAAGGAGGAATATGGTAAGTAAAATTGTAGAACCTTTAAGAAAACTGCAGATGACATTTTTTTTTTCCAATACCGTAAAAATACTGATACTTTCACATGTTTAGGTGTTGAGCCATGGACATTTGAGCAAAGAGTCGGAGAAGCTGTATTTATTCCTGCTGGCTGCCCGCACCAAGTTAGGAATCTTAAGGTCCTTATATTAGCCATCTTATTCTTCTGCCTGTGGTGCTAGCTTTGTCTGCTTCGTTTAACCATCAGAATTGTACTTCCATTGCAGTCTTGTACCAAAGTTGCTGTAGACTTTGTCTCTCCAGAAAATGTCGGCGAATGCCTCTGTTTAACCGAGGAGTTCAGACAACTTCCCAAGAACCATAAGGCCAGGGAAGACAAATTAGAGGTACAATCTTGCTCCCTGTTTTATTTTGGTTTCTTCCATCATTTGCCACCTAACCTTTGTTTTCTCTCTTTCCCAACATTCTTTTCTAATCAATGACTTATGATTTTTGGTTGGAGCAGATAAAGAAAATGGTACTTTATGCAGTTGACCAATCTGTCAAAGATTTTGAAGCCTTGGTATAGTTCGATTAACATGTTTCCTGGCTGCTCCAAACTGGTTTCTCATGAACTTCTCCAACATTTCATAGTACAAAGCCACTAATTTTGTTTATGTGTTTCGGTGTGGTTATTCTTCCTCTTGATCCTTTACCCAAACAGAAAAAACTCTTATTATACTTGTACATGACGGAAAAGACTAAATTAAAGGCAGAAACAAAAGAGGATAAACTTCAGGTTGAGGCAACATTGCTTACCATTTTTGAATGCTTCACCGTATAACGCATGAGATTCAGTGACTATTCTCGTGCGCAATTTCTTTGGCATTCACCATACCATCTTCTGCTTTTGAAAAATTCCAAGAATAGTAAACAAAGTGTAAGCTTCAAACACCTTGATACTTAAACATTATAGAAATTACATGACACCCCGGAATAATAATAGGAGGATTGTTGTGACTCTTCTTTTTTACACCCTAATGTTGACTCTACTGAAACCGTTTTCTTTTACACATTCAATAATTTATAAAAAGAGTTCACATATTAGGCAAAAATAAAAGGGACACTAAAAGAACTTGACTGCTGAGTCGTATGAGGTTGGAAACTCTCAAGTACGGTTCTATGGGAAAGAATTTACCTGCCTATTTTGAATAGGGAGAATAGGCTATTCGGCAAGGAGATTCAAAAATTACGGAGACTAGTTTCAAATAACACTTTGTTTATTCTTTTCCAAAGGATAAGTAATAATTAGTGGCAACTAACGAGCTATAGAATTTTTGATTTCTACGCTTATAATGATAAATCCACCACTAACATGTAGATTTTACTAAAAATTAGCTCAGATATAAAAGATAACTCGAGTAAAAGCATATTTATAAGGACCAAGATTTGGTGTCTCATTTTGTTATCTTATTTATTATCCCACCTAGGTAGACAACTCAACATAAAAAATAATATTAATTAAACAAATTAATTTTTTAAAGAAGGTGGTTACTAAAAAAAATGCTTAGGTGCCTATTTTAAATAAATGAGACAGTAAAGTGAGACAATAGATTTCAATCCTATTTATTAAATGAATACTAGCAACATTCTCTTCTCGTTTAATTCTATTAAATTATTTGATATTTTAATAATATAACATAAAATATTTCCTACCAACCAAAAAAATTAAGTATCAACTTGATAATTTTGTGAAAAAGTTAAAAATATTTCAATACAAAATATCCTTTTTGGAAGAGAAAAAATCGTTTTATGGTATCACATAACCACTAAAGACATACAAAAAAGACACTCCATTTTTTTTCCCTTTTCCTACACACTTTCTAAGTAGACTCCTCTTTAAAATCTACGATTTAAATATTTCTTTAATACACTCTTATTGAATGTTTCTTATTTCGAAATTGGATATCAATAAAAAAATTCAAACGATATTTCTTTGCCTATCCCTTTTGAAAAATCCCTCATTCATTTATCTTTTACTTCTTCAAAGCTTTGATATTTATCCTAATAATCAAGATATTTTGATAATTATTTTTAGGGTTCTTGAGAATTGGAAAGACAACGATTAGAATTTTTGAATCATTTTTAGAGTTCTTGAAATCTAACTATAGTTAGAGGTATTGAATTAAATATTTAGAGTTCTTAAGAATTAGAAGATGAAGATTCTTGAATCATTTTTAAAGTTCTTGAAAATTAGGGAATAAAAATTAGAGTTTTTAATCTTTTAGGTTTTTTTTTTTTTAGAGAAAGAGCATTAGAATTTTGAGTTTATAATATCTTCATCTATTGATGTAGCAGCCCACGTCCATGACCCAAAGCTAAGGCCTAAAATTTCAAAACTCAATCTAATGAACATTCCATTGGTTGGTAGAATTCTTTTGTGTGTTAGGTATTATAGACTTATTTTTTTGAAATATGTTAGATTATTTAGCTTGTTTATTTGAAGTGTGTTAGGTGAACAATTTGTTTATTTGAAGTATGTTAGATGAACAATTTAAGTATGTTTGGTTGGTAAGTGCTAAGTCTATGGTTATAAGTTTCTTAGAATTATTTTATTAGATGGTTTAGATTAATCCTAAACTTGTAAAAATTGCCTTCATTGACAAGAGTTGTAATCATCCAATTTTCAATCAAAATCTTAGTTTTCTCTTCTAAATTCTCTTTGAGAATTTTGTTTATTTATTTTCTCGTTGTGAGAACGTAAGTTAGAGTGAAATCTAGCAACCTGCTGCGTCAATTGGTACCAGAGCTTAACTCTGTATCAGACATAGCTTTCATGTTACCGTCACCCTACACTATTTCCATTAAAAAAAAAAAAAGTCTCCTTATTTCATCATCACCTTCGTTATCAAATCCTTATCATCACCTTCCTACAACAATTATTTACCATACATACACATATAACCCTTCTATACACTGTCTTTGTTTCCAAAAAAAAAAGGCGTATATCAAGGTTTCCACCTTGGAGAACTTGCTTCATTCCTTTAAGGTAATATATACATTTTTGTAAACTTTATTTTTTTTTTTATTGTTTAGATTTTTGAGAGTTCTATTTTTCTTTACTTTTAAGAGTTTGTATTATTTTCTTTCCCATAAGAGTAAGAAAAAAAAGTAAAAAGTAAAAAAAAAAATAATTATATTTTTNAAGAGTCTAGCCAACAAAATCCCGCTGTGGAAGAGTTCGCAACAAAGGAGTCTATGGGTGCACTTGATAGAAGATTACAGAATCTAGAGACAATGCTTACGAATTTAACTCAACACTTTCTTGGGGGATGAAACAACAATTATGAGCAATGAAGACGTGACGAAGTTGATCCTTTTGAAAATTTTAAGCGGCATCGAAATCAACTTTTCCAAGATGAAAATTCTAGTAAAGATGATGAGGGACTAGCCATACCCGAAAATAACCAAAGACCTCGGCAAAATGATTACCGCATGAAGATCGAGATTCCACAATTTAATGGTCTATTCGTGATTGAAGAATTCCTTGATTGGCTAGCTGAAGTAGAGAAGTTCTTTGAATATTGGGGTATGCAAGAACACATGAAGGTCAAATTGGTGGCTTATCGACTCAAAGGAGGCGCGTTAGCTTGGTGGGATCAATTACAAATGACACGTATTCGGCAAGGGAGAAACAAAGTTCACACTTGGCGGCGAATGAAACAATTGATAATCGAGCACTTCCTACCTCCAGATTACGAACAAGCACTTTTCAGTCGATATCAACATTGCCGACAAGCATATCGGACAATACAAGAATATGTAACCGAGTTTCACAAACTGGCTGCCCGAGTCGACATTCGCAAATCTGAAAGTCAAAAGATTTCAAGATTCATTGATGGAATTTGTATAAACATATAAGACGAGATATTCATACAATCTCATAATACTTTGTCTAGCGCAATTCAACTCGCTTTGAAAATTGAAACTCAACTTAACAAAAGGACAAATCGCAATCCAACAACTGCACAATCCTCTTCACCAACACAAAGATCTTATTTGAACAAAGTGAAAGTCATGGCAAGACCACACGATGAAGCAGTAAGACCAACTTCTTCTCACAACCAACCAACCGCTCGACCGCAAAGAAAAGTAGCCAACAACAACACTAACAACCCTTATACAGTCCTGAGAGGTAATAAATGTTATCGTTGTGAACAAACAGGCTACTATTCAAATCAATGTCGTCAGAACAGTCCCGTTAATCTAACCACACATGATGACAATATCGAAAGAGACGAGACATATCTCGAGAATGAGGAGTACGAAGATGAAGTTGAACTTGAGGAAGTCATTTATGGAGATGAAGGTATTTCCTTAGTGATAAGACGATTGATGTATACACCAAAGAAGGAAGAGGATATGCAACGACACAACATCTTCAAGACTCGCTGTACGGTTGAACAACGAGTGTGTGATCTTATTATTGATAGTGGAAGTAGCAAGAATATAGTATCAAAGACTATGGTGGACAAGTTACAAGTGCCAACCCAACCATATACTGCGCCGTATCGCATTGGCTGGATCAAGGATGTTGGTGAAACAAAGGTGACACAACAATGTCGAGTTCCTTTCTCCATCGGTAAATACAAAGATGAGGTATTATGTGATGTTGTTGATATGGATGCCTGTCAAATGTTGCTTGGTCAACCGTGGCAATTCGATTTAAACACTATACATAATGGAAAAGCTAACACATACAGCTTCCACAAGGATGATATGAAGATTACTCTGGCTCCTCTGAAGCTACAAAATAACCAGACAACCTGTACCAGGACCAACCTTCTTTTTGTACCTAAAGAGACATATACTCCTACAAATATTCCTGTACAAGTTCAAACATTATTGTTTGAATTTGAAGACATCGTTCCTGAGGAGTTACCCGCTGGCTTACCACCCGTACGAAATATTCAACACCAGATTGATCTTGTTCCTGGAGCAAGTCTACCGAGTCTACCGCATGAGTCCTAAGGAGTATGAGATCCTATAAATATAAGTCCAAGATCTCCTTAAGAAAGGGATGATTAGAGAAAGTATGAGCCCTGTGGCTGTACCTGCATTCCTAACACCGAAGAAAGACGGAAGCTGGAGGATGTGTGTTGATAATCGAGCCATCAACAAGATTACGATACAATATCGATTTCCTATCCCACGATTGGATGACATACTTGATAGATTGGGAGGATCAAAGCTCTTTTCCAAGATTGATTTGCAGAGCAGATACCATCAGATTCGTATTCATCCTGGAGATGAATGGAAGACTGCATTCAAAACACATGAAGGACTATATGAGTGGTTAGTTATGTCATTCGGTCTATCCAATGCCCCGAGTACTTTTATGAGATTAATGAATCAGGTATTCTAACCCCTCATTGGAAGATTTGTCGTAGTTTATTTTGATGACATTTTAGCCTATAGTCAGAATGAGAAAGAACATCTACAACACTTGACCGAAGTTTTTAATACACTTCGTAAGAATCAGTTATATGTCAACCTGAAGAAATGTAGCTTCATGACTGACAGCTTAGTCTTCTTGGGCTTTGTTGTAAGTTCTGACGGAATCAAAGTCGATCAAGATAAAGTAAAGGCTATCCGAGAATGGCCAATACTGAAGACCATTACAGAAGTTTGGAGTTTTCATGGTCTTGCAACGTTCTATAGACGATTTGTGAGAAACTTCAGCACTATAGCTGCACCGCTCACTGATTGTTTGAAGCAAAAGTAACTCCTTTGGACAGAAGAAGCAGCACAGAGTTTTGCTGTCTTGAAGGAAAAACTCACAAATGCACCCGTCCTTGCACTTCCCGACTTTGACAAAATTTTTGAAGTCGACTGTGACGCTTTTGGCGCAGGAGTTGGAGCTATTTTATCCCAAGATATGAAGCCAATAGCTTTCTTTAGTAAAAAGCTCAGCGAAGCTAGAAAGAAGTGGTCAACATACGAATAAGAATTATATGTGATTGTTCGTACATTACAACAATGGGAATCGTATCTAGTGCAGAAGGAATTCATCCTCAATACGGATCATCAAGCTCTTAAGTACCTCAAAAACTCTTTTAAACCAAATCAAATGCATGCTCGATGGATTTTCTACATCCAGAAGTTCACTTTCTCTCTCAAGCATAAGTCAGGACAATTAAACAAGGTTGCTGATGCATTAAGTCAGCAAGTTATGTTACTAACTGCTGTTCAAAATAAAATAATCGATTTTGATTATTTGAAAGACTTATACGCTGATGATGAAGATTTCAAGGAAGAATGAGAGAAATGCATTAATGGAGTTGCAAATAAACATCAAATACATGATGGTTTTCTATTCTTTGAAAATCGTTTATGTATTCCTCGAGGATCTCTCAGAGAACATATCATTCAGGAACTACATGCAGGAAGATTAGGAAGACATATGGGATGAGACAAAACTGTTTCATTAGTGGAAGATCGATATTTTTGGCCACATCTTAAGCGTGATGTCGAGAAATTTGTCAAGCGTTGTTATATATGCCAAACTACAAAAGGACAAGCTCAAAACACTGGGTTGTACATACCACTTCCTATTCCTGATGCGCCTTGGGAAGATTTGTCCATAGATTTTATCTTAGGATTACCGCGAACACAAAAAAGTTCGGATTCTATCTTTATTGTGGTAGATTATTTTTCAAAAATGGCTCATTTTATTCCCTGCAAGAAAACTTCAGATGCTACTGATATTGCTCAATTGTTCTTTCGAGAGATTGTTCTTCTGCATGGGTTACTAAGGACAATAGTCTCTGATCACGATAGTAAATTCCTCAGTCATTTTTGGCACACTTTGTGGAAGAGACTTGATACCACCTTGCAATTTAGTAGCACTTGTCATCCTTAAACAGATGGGCAAACTGAAGTCACTAATCGCACACTGGCCAATATTTTACGGTGCTTGATTAAAGAAAACCCAAGACAATGGGAGAATGTTCTACCGCAAGCTGAGTTTGCTTACAACAATATACCAAATCGTTCCAGTAGTAAATCTCCATTTGAAATTATTTATATTCATCCTCTGTTGCATACTCTCGACTTGGTACCTTTACCAAAACTTCCAGGGATGAGCATTATTGTCGATCATTTGATTAATAACGCGATCAATATCCATGAAGAAGTGAAAAGAAAGTTAGAAGAGTCCACTGCAAAATACAAAGCTAATGCTGACAAGCACAGAAGATTCAAGACTTTCAAAAAGGGCGATTTTGTAATAGTTCATTTACGTAAAGAAAGACTTCCAACAAGAGAATACAATAAACTTAAGTAGAAGAAAATTGGCCCCTTTCGTATTATTCAAAAGATTAATGATAATGCATATGTCATTGATCTACCAGATAGCTACACAATTTCTAAGACCTTCAATGTTCAAGACCTGTACGAGTACCATGGACTGAAAGTCATACCTTGAGCAACTCGAGGACGAGTTTTTTTTTCAAGAGGAGGAGAACTGATGTAGCAGCCCATATCCATGACCCAAAGCTAAGGCCCAAAATTCCAAATCCCAAATCCCAATCTAATGAACATTCTATTGGTTAGTAGAATGCTTTTGTGTGTTAGGTATTGTAGACTTATTTTTTTTTGAAATGTGTTAGATTATTTAGCTTGTTTATTTAAAGTGTGTTAGGTGAACAATTTGTTTATTTGAAGTATGTTAGGTGAACAATTTAAGTATGTTTGGTTAGTAGGTACTAGGTGTATGGTTGTAAGTTTCTTAGAATTATTTTATTGGATGGTTTAGATTAATCCTAAACTTGTATAAATTGCTTTCGTTGGCAAGAGTTGTAATCATCCAATCTTCAATCAAAATCTTAGTTTTCTCTTCTAAATTCTCTTTGAGAATTTTGTTTATTTCTTTTCTCGTTGTGAGAACGCAAGTTAGAGCGAAATCTAGCAACCCGCTGCGTTATCTATCCCTATAAAAACTTAATTTAATTTATTTAGATTGTACTTAAGATTATTTTACATGATTTGTTTTATCAATTGTGTTTCATAGCATGTAGAAAGAAAAAAGAATTTAGTTAAGAAAGAATACTCTAGTTATTTAATATTATTTATACTCATTTGTATAAATTTAGATGAGGTTATTTTTTAACTTTAAAATTTAATAATTGAGAGATAAAAAGAGAGAAATTGGTAGTGGCAATAGATACACTCGCAAAAGAAATGTCACTTTATTTTTTGCAAGTAAAGGAGGACCAATTTAAACAAAATATTTTAAAATAAACAAAAGGTTTATCTACTATCCAAATACTTTAATTTTTGTTAGTACCACAAATATGTGGGAATAGTACACGGACAGAATTAGTATAATCCTCCTTGTACCTGCTCCGATATATAATCATATACTAGTATAATATATACTTAATTTGGCAACATTAATATTCATTTATGTTTACATATTTGAATTTAGAGTTTGAAAACTACATAGTATATTGTTGTATTTGTTGTTATGTCAATTTATGGAAAAATAGTTATATATATTAGTATTTTTATTTTATATTTTTCTTTTTTTGTCTCCATTATTTATTGGTTAATAACTTCAACATCCCCACCTCTTAAAAAAAAACGGTTAATAAGGTGGATGTGGTATAAGTGTGATATTACAATTAACTTTCGAGCTTAAAGACTCGTTATCTTTTCCCCCAAAAGTATAACAAAAGACATTCTTGTAAAGTTTCTTTCTCTCTTTTTTCTTTGTGGGTGTTAGATGACTTATTCACGAGTGGACAACCTTATTTGCCTAAAGTCAAAAAAGAAAGAAAAGTTTGAAAAAAAGGGAGAAAGAGTAGAGATTTATGCAAAGGAAAAGTAGCAAAGAGAGAAAAAAAAATTATTCTCAAATTTCACGAATAAACTAAGAAATTATTATCACTTAATATAATTTTTATACCATCATACATTTATCGGAAGAAAAATAGTAAACATCATTATAGATAATAATTATCACTCTTTTTTTTTTCTCTATAAAACGCATAATTTAGTGAATATAAACTATTATATGATCAAAAGGAGATATTAGTGTATAAACAATTTTGTGAAATATAAACTATTATGTGATCAAAATTTGATAATAATGTATAAATAAATTATAGAGAATTAGTAGACTATCTATATTGTTTTAAAGAAATTTTTTGTTTGTTTTGAATTATTGTTTTTTAGTTTACAACTTTACATAAAGAAATTTATTTAATAAGATTGTCTCAAAAAGGAAAAAGAAACTCATAAAATATTTTCCTTTTTATTATACTTGGTAAGATCCAAGAAGCTAATATGGGTCAGTCTTCTCAAATATTGACATATCTGAAAGGCTTTATTCTCATCTTGTTGCAGACTTGCAGAAAACTAGTGTATCTCTTAAAGTCCTCTTATGCAAATCATTCATGCATCTAACAGTTGGAGAAAAATTTATCTTGTATGAATTTTAGAACTATCTCCTTTTTCACAAGAAAAAGAAGGACTTACAGAGACCATATCTAATGCATGTTAACATCTTTGAAAAAAAGAGGAGAAATCTCTAGCATTGTAATTGTGCATATGTTTTTCCTCCACTCTTCTAAAATGGTGAGATGAGGAGTCAATTTATGGTATGATCTCGTCAATATTAGGGTTTTATGTAAACATGTAATTACAAAATTATCTCTATTTATATCAATATATATATATATAAGAAGTTTAAATTTGACGATTTTATTTTAGTCTATTTGTAATTATTTCCTATTTTAAATCATACAAAATTAAGTAAATATCTTGCAATGATTTTATCCAAATATAATATTTAATTAATAAATTATTTATTTAAAATATATTAAAGATTGCCTTCTATAACTATAAAATAAGTCACATAATTTCCTATATTCTCCATATTTTCTACACATTGTACACTACATGTGTTCGTCATAATATCTGTTTCATACTCTTATTTCTTATTCATTTGCCAATTCAAATACGATATATTTCTTTCCTTCAAATAATATTATTTACAACAATGATCAGTCAAATTATCCCATCAACAATCAATACAAAATTTATATTTATTGAGAATACTCACTCTTATTTTGAAGATAATAAATATTTGATTTAGTACTAATAATTACACTTGAGTGTGTAGTGAAATTATTTTTCAAATTCTAGCTTAAGTTAATCAAGGATTCAAGTTGAAGATGGATGTATATGGACCTCTTAGAATCAAACTTGAAGATGAATAATCAAGATACAAGACTTTGTCTAGATAAAGCATATTTCATATCTAGTCTTATATTTGATTTAGTTTATTACATATAGATTTTCTTTATATTGGCTCATACTTCCAAAAAAAATAACTATCTTAAGTGTTATTTTATCATAGAAGTTTAAAAATAGAAAATAAAAATTTCTTTAAATGGGAAAAATATTTTTTAAAACATGATTTCTTAAGTTTAAAAAAGTTACAAATATATTTGACATCAAGATTATTTGAAATAGGCTAAAAGATGATTTTTTTTTATTTGCAAACTAAAATGTATTTTGGGATAAACACTTTCAAAATTATTGTAAAATATCCTTCTGAAACTAAAATAAATTTATATCGCCAAAATATTCTTTTTAAATTGATTTTCAAAGTTTTTAAAACAAGTTTAAAAGCTAGTTTTTGAAAAATACTAAAAGTTGTCAAAATTTAAAAAATGCCAAAATTCCTGTCAGAGTTTGAAAAATGACCAAAATGGATCAGGATTTTGGTCGACCAACAGGGATTTTGATTGACCAACTTTGGTTGACCACTTTTCAAGTCAATGGCCAGAAATAATCGTTGAAGCTGAACTGGTGTGTCAAACTCCAATAACTGTATTTTTGGTCAACTAGCTTTAATTTTAATTGACTAAACTTTTGGCAGAAAGCTAATAATGGCTAGTTTTCTCGGATATCTATATATAGAGCCTCATTTGATGACATTTACAACTTCAACATGATCTTAAATTGATATTCATCTACTCTTAAAGTATCTTAGCCTATTTTTATATCAATTACACTTTTAAATCTTATCGAGCCAATCTTAAATCATTCATTGTGCATTGTTCTCAAATCTCCTAAGTTAAAATTGTATTTATTACCTTTGAGGGGAGAGTTCTTGAGCGTGATTACTCTTGTTTATTGTAAAATCATTTGAATTGAGGTGAGGTTGACACCTGAGTAATAAAAAAACCCATGTATAAGTAGGATTGCCACTATAATCTAAACAACTCGATTTAGGTGAGGTTATCATCGGAGTCTAAATAACCTGTGAGTTAGTAAGGTTGGCACCATTATCTAAACAACCCAATATAGATGAGGTTGGTACTAAAGTTTAAATAATTTGTGGTTAGGCATGATAGAGACGGATTCAAGACTATTATA
The DNA here is from genome assembly GCA_002914805.1 of Parasponia andersonii. Classification (NCBI taxonomy): domain Eukaryota; kingdom Viridiplantae; phylum Streptophyta; class Magnoliopsida; order Rosales; family Cannabaceae; genus Trema; species Trema andersonii. The sequence continues at coordinate 211,545 of JXTB01000224.1, read as the reverse complement.
AAAGTTGGATGAGCCTACGAAGAATTTATTCTGTTTGTACAAGGATCAGTCAAGCACATAATTTTGATCCGATAATGGAAAGCTCGAAGCGAGTTACCAAAATCTAGGGACATAGGCAAATCATTATATTTGTCGTACCTCGTAAAAACCAAGTTTGTATTTTGTCTATCCCTACACTCTTTACTTTATTGCAAGCTATTTGATTAAGTGTTTGATATATAGTATGCTTAATTTGTTTGATATCACTACTATATACTTGGTATTATTGTTCATTTTAGCTTCAAAGTTAAAAACAGTAGTCAATGGTTTTGTATAGTTGAAAAATTTCTTAAAATGTTTTAAAATCCAATTCACCTCTTTCTTGGATTGTTAATCTTAGGCTTACAATATTGCATACGAAAAATAGATGATATGCATATAAAATTCTATAAGAAATATCTTTTCAACAATTTAAATTACCCACTACCATTAAAGTTCCTCCACTATTAAAGTTTGTTGATATAGATGAAAATGGTAAAGACAATCTATAAAAAATTTACAAGGCTAAGACAAACTTTCATTTGATGAAAATTTCAGAATTCAAAAATTATACTCAAAGACCCTAGTCGAAAATTTTTGATCAAGTCGAAAAAGTCAAAAATGAAGGAGGTAGCGACAAGAAAATTATTGACCATATATGATGGCACCTGGAAGATAATTGACTATGTTCGACTACGGATGAATAATGGCTTTACCCGAGTCAAATCTTGATCGAAGATTTTCAACCAATGGCTCGACCTTTGTAAAAAATTTTCGACTAGGGTCAAAATTTTCCAGTCACCAATTGATAATCAATTAGAACACCTAAAAAAGGTGATAATACAAGTCCGATCATAGACAAAATTTTTCGACTCTAGTCGAGCGAAGGTGCTGTTGGAATCAAGATCAAGATTAACGATAGTGGTGGAGTGCTGCATGTAATGGTAGAGAAGAATGTATTTTAGAATTTGTTAGGGAATAAAGTATCTAAGTAATTTTAGATGTATGATATGTTAATAAATGTTAGTTTCAAAAACATTCATGAGCGAGTCTATTTTTTTCATTTAGTAGACTCCTAATTGTAAATTCTCCAAGTCATTGTCACTTTTGACTATTTTTAAAGCATATGATGAAAAAAATTAACAAATTATAAATCATCTACAAAACTAGTACTTTCATTTAGTGAAAAATTCGAAACTCCAAAATTACTCCTAACTTGATTCTGATTGAGAATTTTTGAACATATTGAAAAAGGTAAAAGTGAAGGATGTGCCACTGGAAATATGATTAACCATGCTTGCCTATGGTCAAATTTTTCATCTGGGATCGAATTACATGTAATTTTTTTTTTAAACTAGAGCTACTGACTAAAAATTGGTTAAAATAGTCAGGATTGGTGGCTGAATAGGTTTGATAGTGGTCGAAATTTTTCTATCCCGATTGAAGGAAGGCACGACTAAGATCAGATTGATGGTAGGGTGTTGCAGGTGACAATGGTAGCAAAAATAATTTGGAATTTATTGGAGGAAAATATATTTTAAGGTTTGTCAGAGAATAAAGTATTTAAGTAATTTTAATTAAGTAACATGACAATAAATTATAAGTGTTAGTTTTGAAAACATTTATAAATGAATCTCTTTTTCTATCGGGCCTTAATAGACCCCTAAATGTAAATGCTCAAAAATATTAGTCAATACATTATGAAGAGGAGAAAAATAATCTTGATTATAATCCAACTAATAAATACAATTAATTCTTTTAGAGATAAAGATTGGAAAGAAGATATAATAATATTGATATGAAGGTCAAGAATATAGTAGAGGATATATTTGTAATAATATTGTTCTCTCTCTATATTACTTAAAAGAAACGTGATATATTTATCCAATTATAAAACAAACTAGTAACACTGAAAAATTTAATCTTAATACGTGTATAGACCACTTCAATCCTAGGACGAAAAAGATAAAGCGACAAGAACTATTATCGTTATCTCTTAGCAAAGAGTTCATATAACAAACATTATTATTAGGCATATCATTAGAGGCCCACAATAATCTCGTAAAGCTCGTATTTTAGCCATTAGTTTATTTTAATAATAAATTTCCTTGTTACTTTAAAAAAATATGTATTAATAGAATAAACAATCAATTAAGAATGGAAATCTCAGTAAATACTTATATGATTTTATCTGATATGTAATAGAAGTTTCAATACAATTGAATAATAATTACCTCTTTTATGGGAGATATGATTCCTAATTAAGTATTGGAATCTTTAATTGGCCGTATTGACAATAAAAATTGAGTAACAAGATTCACCTATAACAATTACTTCGATTATCATGAGTAAGGTAGCATAATAGTTGAGAGCTTTATTGTTAGTCTAAGATTGATAATCTAAGAAAGAGGTGAATTGAGTTTTAAAAATTTATTAAGAAACTTTTTAATTATGTGAAACCACAGAACACTATTTTGAAAGTTTTAAGCTAAATAAACAATAATACTAAACATAAAATATTAATACCATGTAAATTAATCACACTAAATATCAAACACACATTTAAGTATTTTGTAATAAAGTAAAGAGTGTAAGGATAGAAAAAAAATACAAACTCAGTTTTTACGAGGTTTGACAAATACGATGATTTACCGGTGTCTCTGGTCCTTGGCAACTTGGTTTGAGCTTTCCACTAACAGATCAAGATTGTAGACTTGACCGACCCTTTTACAAGTAGAATTAATTCTTCTTAGGCTCACACAACTTTTTTACAATAGTCTTAATTCCAGTACTATCATGCCTATCCTTAAATTGTTTAGACTATGGTGCCAACCTTACCTACATGGATTATTTAGACTTCGATGATAACTTTACCTAAATTGAGTTATTTAGACTTCAGTGGTAACCTCATCTATGCACATGTTATTTATGACTTGGGGGCCAACCTCGCCTCACACTCAATGATTTTTCAATAATCAAGAGTGAACACACTCAAGAACTCTTATCACTAAAGTAATGATTACAATGTTAATTTAGGAGATTTGAGAATAATATAATATATATGCTCTAAGATTAGTTCAATATGATTTGAAAGTATAATTGATGTGAAAATAGGCTAAGACACTTTAAGAATAGATGAATATCAATTTAGGTTCATGTTTAAGTGTTAAATGCCATGAAATAAGGCTCTATATATACATAACCAAGAAAAGTAGTTGTTATAAGCTTTCTGCTAAAAGTTTAGTTAATTATAATTAAAGTTGATCGACCAAAAATATAGTCGTTGGAGTCTGATATATCAATTCAACTCTAAGAATCATTTCTGGCCATTGGTTTGAAAAGTGGTTGACCAAAGTCATTGTTAGTTGACTTGACTAAAATCATTTTTGGGTCGACCAAACCCATTTTTGGTCTTTTTTCAAATCCTAACAAGATTTTTCGCATTTTTTAGATTGTGACAACTTTTTGGTTATTTTCCAAATTCTGACAGATTTGGGCTTTTTTCAAGTTTAGACTTCCAAATTTGTTTTGAACACTTTAAAATATGGACAATCAATTTGAAAAGAATCTTTTGATTATTATAAACTTGTCTTAGTTTTACAAAGTTATTTAACAATAATTTAGAAAGTTTTCAAATCAAAACTTATTCTTGTTTATAAATTATAAAAACTCTTTTTAGCTTATTTCAAATAATCATGATTTTAAATATATTTGTAGCTTATTTAAACTTAAGAAATCATATATTAAAGAATATTTTGCACCTTTAAATAAATCATTATTTTCTATTTTTAAAGTTTTGAAATAAAATAACTATTTTAAACTTAAGATAGTTTGAAAAGTCTTTTGAAAGTATGAATCAATACAAAGAGGATCTATATACAATGAACTAAATCTAATGCAAGACTAAGACAAGAAATATATCTTATCTAGATATGGTCTTGTATCTTGATTGTCTATCTTTAAGCTTGATCTTAATATATCCATATGCATTCATTTTCAAGCTTGATTCTTTAATCAACTTGAGTTAGAACTTTGAGACCATTTAACCACACACTCATGCTAATTTATTAATGCTAAATTAAATATTTATTATCTTCAAAACAAGAGTAAGATTGAAACGCTTATATATCAACACTTAAGCCTAGGGATTCAAATAAAGGTATACACAGTTCAATCTAGTTCAAATGAAGGTATATATAATTCAATCATGAAATTACATTAAGAAAAGGGCATGTATAGGATTAACTTGGGCCAAAATGACTTTTTTATTCATTTTTTTTAAATGATATGTTTAGAAGTGTCAAAACCTTTTGACCTATAGTCAAGAACTTCTTGACTATGGAAAAGTCCTAAAAAATAATTTTTCCATAGTCAAAACTCTTACCTATGGTTAGTAAGCTTTAATACTCCTAAATATATTATTTTCTAAAAAAAAAAATACACTTAAAAGTCATTTTGGCCCAAATTAGTCCTATCTATATTATTTTCTCAATTATGTTCCATGGCCCATGCCATTAAATCACCTTGCAAAAGCTCTTTTATTACTTCATCTAGTGGAATTAAGTTGATATACTCCATTTCGCTTCATTACTAGATGGCATAAGGCTCACCCAAAATGTCCTTAATGAACATCTCTATTGATGAAGTTAGAAGCTCCCATGATTATAAAGAAAGTTTACATGTTGGTATTTGATGATGTATGAGAAATCTTCCAAATTTCAATCACGAAAGCTTCAAATTTAGGGGAAAAAAAAACTTACAAATTTTCAAAAAATGAAAATTAACAAAACATTCTAAAATGTAAGATAAAATACTTTTAGATAGGTAGTATATGCATTCACGTATAGATTTATGAGAAATCATATAGTTGATGGTAAAAGAGAAATTTTTTCCTCTTGATAAATTTAGCCATATCAATTACCACTTTTTTCAAATATTTAATAAATTTACTACTATAATTATATTCTACTACTTTTGAGAGGGAATGAGGCAAGAATTCATCAAGAATGCGTCAAGAATCTATCAGTATCACCACCGACGTCAAGAATTTATCAGGAATCCGTCAATAATCTATCAAGATTGTCAAGAATTTAACAAAGATATCAATATTGTCAAGAATCTATCAAGTAATTCATCAAGAACTCATCAAGATTACCGCAACTGTCAAAAATCTATCAAAATCTGTCAAGATTATTAAGAATCTGTCAAAAATCCATCAAGATCGTCGTCGATATCAAGAATCGTTCAAGAATCTATCAAGATTATCAAGAATTCATTTTAAAAAGTAGTATAGTAATAAACTTAATTAACGGGGAAAAAAGTGGCGTACTACTAATTTATTCCTAGACTTATTCGCCAATTTCGTTCCTATCAATTTTCAAATATGCCTTCACAAAGTTCCAATTGTATTTTTACTTTCTTCTACGTCAAATTCTTCTATTGGCTATCTTCTTAAGTCCTTGTTTTGAACTTAAAATATAGAATTTTGCATTTATAATCGAGTAAATTCATTAGGCATTGTCTATATCAATTTGTTTTTTTAGGGAGTAGACTAATATCAACTTGATATAATAGACTATTCAAAAAAGTTTTTGATATCATAGAAAATGACTTTTCAAAATATATTTTCTTAATTAGAACATATTATTATTGTTATTACTATTAGTTAGATTAATTTAGGATTATTATTAGTCTAACTAATAGTAATAACAACCCTAAATCAGTCTTATCTTTGAATTATTAGAATTTTAGTTAATTTTTAATTTCTTTCAATTAGTTTCATATTGAATTAGTACTCTTCGTTTCGAATCTATAAATAAGCCTAATTATTTGAATTATTTGTCGGACATGTTATGAATGAAAGAATGAATTGTTGAGTCATGTCTCTCTATTGATCTTGCCTCCTTGTTTCTATTGTCTCTCAAATCTCTCTTAATTCTATATATTTTTATTTGATTTTTCAATTCTTTCTCAATTCTATCCATTTCTTGATCTTTTTATTTTTTCTCTTTTCTCATATTTTAACTACATTTCTGTACTCTAGATTGCTTCTTAATGATTGGGTTTGAACTCACCGGGGTTGAATTTTTCGAACCTAAAATGAACGGTGGAATAATTTAAAATAATAAATAATTCAACTTTTAAATATCTTCATTAAGATTTATTTATTATGAGGTTTGTCAATCCAAGATATCTATTGTGCCTTAAAAACTAATCCTAATTTACTCATATGCCTTATTCTATAATAAATCCCAAAACTTTCGGTAGTACGGTTGATTCTGATCCCCTCTACCATGACTTGAAGCTGCAAGCAATTGCCTGTCATCGTTTACGAGGTAACCACCGTGCTAGGACCTCTTTCGCATGCCTCTACTAATGCCATCACCACCCTACTCCATCGTATACCCATATTAATATGACCTAGATTTGGTCCCTTGTTGTGCTACCTTTCACACGTGCATGTACCATCCTTCACCTTGTGCCAGTTCTTTGTAGCCGTGACTAACTTGGATCTAGTTTTTCCGACTCTTTTTACTCATTTTTTTTTTTTTTTAAAAATTGACCCTGGTTGGAAATCTTCAACAGGTCAAGTTTTTAAGAACGTAGAGCAACGTGGCCTCGGATGGTAAATAAATTATATCCACAAGTAAATTAATTATATACCATAGCAAATTAATTATATATCTTGATAAATCAATTATGTATATTGGTAAATGAATTATATACATTGATAAGATAAATTAATTATATACTATAATAAATTATACTTCAATAAATTAATTATATACTATAGTAAATAAATTAAGCAATTTAGTTAATCAATTATGCATGTGAATATATCATATTAACTTACATGTGAATATATCATATTAACTTACATAGGGTATAATGATAAACTTTAATTATTACAACTTTAAAAGAGATAAGAGGCTATATTTACATACTACATAATTATTAAGTCACCTCTAAAATAAATAAAAAGACAAGTCAAGGCAAAAAAAATATAAAATCAGAAACTATGTTAAAAGTACCCTAAATACCCTCTAAGGTTAACTTTCTTTCCTACAAATCCATGAACTAAAATATATTAATAGTTTTAAATTTTGGGGATAAAAAGATTGAATCATTTAACAAAAAATTATGAGAGAACCAAACAATTGACACAATAAAATGAAATATACAATATTAGAAAAAAAATTTTAAAAATAAAATAAAGCAAACTTGGTACAAAGCAAATAAATTTTACTTTCTCTTCTTTAATTTAAGATTAAAGAGACTATTAAAGAAATTAGAACATAAGGAGATAAATTATGCATAAAAAGAATTTTTTTAAAAAAATAATAAGGCAAACGATGAAAGGAAATTTTAAATGGGAATGTTACTAGGAAATTGGAAAATAATAAGAGATGAAGATGAGGTTCTTTTTTTTTTAATCCTTAAATTGTCTCTTTTAGTCATTTTATTGATCGATGAGGTGCTTATATGTAAATCAGAGGTGCATATATAATCCCCCAAAGAGATATAGAAGTCAACAAAATAAAAAAGGAATATTTATTAGCACATAGTTTAAAATAATAGCATGTAGTGTAGTTTTGTCCTGAAAGAATGGCTTCCTTGAAAATTACCATTCGAAATTTTGAGTACTTGTAATGCAAAGGGTTGTTTGACCAATTTACAGTAGAACAAACGAGGTGTTTGACAAATATGCGGTAATTTCTTATCACATTACGGAGATCTGCAATTCAAATAATGGTAAAATAAGGGAAGTAATTTTATTGCAAGTGAAAATCAAATCAAATAAGTATATTATTTTTATTTTTTTGGTACTCGTAAGGGTGTTTAAGGCATGACTTGAAATTTACATAGATTTAGCGGGTTTGAATTTACTAGAAATCAAGTCTGGGTCATGAATGAGTTAATACAGGAAAAACACTGAAATAGCTACTATACACTTAATAAATATGGTTATACTAAGGATTTTATAGCAAAATGACAGAATTTTTGCCTAATTTAAGTAAATGTCTATTTTTCAAATGTTATAATAAAATGTCCAGTATATATATATATATATATTTATATGCTAAGTGTAAAAATTTATATACTCAGTACATAAACTGAAATTGGTAAATATATATATATATATCTAGCAAGTGTAAAAATATATATACTTGGACATTTAGTTATAAAATTTAAAAATTAGATCTCTATTTAATCAAATTTAAAATATTAGTTGTTTATCTAAGTTTCTCTGATTGCTAATGATATTTTTATTTATGAGGTCTACTATATTATTATGATAAAGGGAAAAGTTCATAAATACTTTTTTAAAGCATATTTTCATAAATACTCATTTTTTATTTTTTTGTTTCATAAATACTCATTTTTATACTTTTTTTTCGAGAAATGTATATCTTATAGATTTTATATATCGAATGATATATCATGGTATATATTTTATGAATAAAAATTATATCTAAAAATTAATATATATTTGAAAATATATAGCACATGTATAAAATTACATTGCAAGTGTAAAACAAAAGTTAAAATTTACATTGTAAATGTGTATAAATTTTATACATGAAATATATATCCTGATATATGTTTTATGAATAAGAATTATATCTAAAAATCAAAATGTATACAGCAAATATAAATCATAGTTAAAAATTTATATTGTAAATACATATCATACTTATTTTATACATGAAATATAAACCTTAGAAAATATGTATGATTGAAAGAAAATAAAAGATGGGTATGTTTGAAATTTAAGGCACAAAACGAATACTAAGTGTAAAGATTTCTGGAAAAAAAGACTTACCTATACATGTTATCAAAATTAATCGTCATTGTGTTATCACTCATCTATAATTACTTAGATATTTATTTCCTAATAAACTAAAAAATATCTTACAACATCATGCCAGTATCGACCATACTCCACTGGGATGTTTAACTGAATTTGACTGCCTATCTTGACTATTTGAACCAGTGGCGATAGTTGAAAAGTTTCGACCAGATCAATGCTATTTCAACTAGTTCAACTATTGATCTGTTTGCACCTCCTTCACTTGACATTTTTTGACAATGGTCGGTAATTTTCAACCGAGTCGAGATTTAGGATAGTTTTAGAATTTCAAATATTTTCATTAAATAAAGTCTTAGTTTTATAAACGTTTTACAATTTGTTCATTCTTTCATTAAATTTTTTTAAAAAAGATTAAAATTAATAATACTCCTAATGATAAACATGTTATTCCAAAAACCAAATCAACTTAAGGCAATAATAAATTGAAAACATCTTAAAACGACTCAATCCACTAAAAATAGGCAATTTATCAAGATAACAAAATAAATACAATCTAGAACAAAAGGTACATATTCAAATCTAATAACATCAGTAACTTAAAAGGAAAATAAACGAAATTTTTTAAGGAAAAATTTGTTTCTAGGAAAAAATTAAGAAAAAAAATATAAACGACGAAATCATCATGAAAACGACAAACATCTGCGAAACGACAAGATAACAAATTTAAGCGCCAACAAAATATGTGTTATCTCATCCGCTAGGCTCAGCTTAGGTCTCAGAGCACTTTCAGTCTCAGTTTCAGTGCTCTCCGTTACCTCACAATCTTCTTCTTCTTCTTCTTCTTCGTTCAACTATATTATGCACAATGAATCTTCAGAACATGCAGGCACGAACCCATATTCAATGGCTTGCACCGCCTCCGATTCGATTTGGGTCGGTTCTACTACCGCCTGCTCAGGGAGTTCACTCTCCGAAACTCTCCAACACCATCTCCAGCATTAGGAACAGCTCTTTGATTCTTAGATTATGTAATAGAAGCTCTAATCTTAGAACTCGAGGCTTGATTAGAAGCTCAGTGGCGGGGCAAGAGGAGAGCCAGAATCAGCAATTGGGGGTGAGGAGGGCCTACCCTTTTGACGAAATAGAGCCCAAATGGCAGCAGTTTTGGGAGGACAATTCCACTTTCCGAATGCCAGATGAAATTGATACCTCCAAGCCTAAATTTTATGTGCTTGACATGTTCCCTTATCCCAGGTTTATATATATTTCTCTTGACTATTACGCTTATATTCTTTGCAAGAGATTGAAAATGTTGCTCATGTGAAGGTATAGATGTTTATTTTTGAATAATGGAACAAGTTTAAGTGTTTTCAGAAGCAATTGATGGTTAAGAATGGACGAAGTTTTGCTTTTCTGGGTTATAAAATGTGATTTTGAATAATGGGCTGTGTGGAAATTTTTGGTTAACTTGAAATTTATGTTTCTATGATTGGTTATGATTATATGTTGTGTAAAAACTAGTTAGCTTTGGATTTGTGGAATATTATTTTTTTTTGTGCGTGTGTGTGTGTGTGTGTTTTTTTTTAATTTGGGTCCATGGTTGCAGTGGAGCTGGTTTACACGTTGGCCATCCACTAGGATACACTGCCACTGACATTCTTGCGAGATTCAAACGCATGAAGGGGTATAACGTTTTGCATCCCATGGGATGGGATGCATTTGGTTTGCCTGCTGAGCAATATGCGATTGAGGTTTAATTTTGTAGTCTTGTATTTGTTTACCATAATTTGAGGTATTGGGTTGCATATGTGCATTTGTTAGTTGCTTACCATTTGTGTTTTGCAGACAGGAACCCATCCAAAGATTACAACCCAGAAGAATATTAGTCGCTTCCGCACTCAGGTAATTAATTATTGTTTGGTAATGGATGCATATTTGTTGAATCACTTGTGATAGTGTTCCTCAATTGTCTTAAATTTACAATTTTTTTTTCAAGGTTTAGCGTGAGTCCAACTGAAATTGAACTACAAAAGCTTCCAGTTTCTGTACTTATATTCAAAATTATGGTTAAGTTTCCAAATAAGGTCCACCTACGATTTTTTTCCTAAAATGAAGTTTGTTGCTTTAATTTGATAGTTAATATTGGTATGAGTAAATGTATACTACAATGATGATTTAAATGGGTTTTGACTTTGTTAATTTACTTGGAGCATTGTAAATGTTCCCATTTGACATGGAAAAAGCTTCCTCATATTTGACTTTTCTTTTGATTGGATTAGAAACTGACTGCAGTTGGATTCTGTTACTGGAAATATGGGAATGGCAGGCTAGCTTTATTCTTTGAAATTATGCTTTTTCTTATTTGAACAATTGTTTTACTTTCAACCACTCAGCATTATTATACATTGCATGTTTCCCTATTAGTTTTTGCTAAATGGTGTGATTTGTTCTCTTTGAATTAATTCTTTACATTTGCTCTCTAGCTTAAATCATTGGGCTTCTCCTATGACTGGAGTCGCGAAATTTCTACAATAGAACCAGAATATTACAAATGGACCCAGTGGATCTTTCTTCAGTTGTTAAAGAGAGGACTGGCATATCAGGTCTACATACTATCTGACCTGCAGATGCATTCTACCAAATGGCAATTTGTTGTACTAAAAAACTAAGATAGTCTACTTATGTTCTCAGGCTGAAGTGCCAGTCAATTGGTGTCCCGCTCTTGGCACTGTATTAGCAAACGAGGAGGTGGTGGATGGTGTGAGCGAGCGTGGGGGTCATCCTGTTATAAGAAAGGTATATGTAGTTTTGTGCATACAGGCCACCAGGGTCATAGAATTTCTACAGCTTAATTCCAAATTTTGGATGGTTTTATAATTTTACAGTGTCCTTGTTTATTACCAAGCAGCCAATGCGGCAATGGATGCTCAGGATCACTGAATATGCTGACCATCTTCTTGAAGATTTAGATGATCTTGACTGGCCTGAAAGTGTAAAGGACATGCAAAGAAACTGGATAGGGAGGTCGGAAGGGGGTGAGATGGAATTTTCTGTTCTTAACAGTGAAGGAAATGAAAGAGAAATAAACATTAAAATCTATACTACAAGGCCTGACACAATATTTGGAGCAACGTATTACATTGATCTCTTCCTATCTTGTGATTTGATTAACTTCTTTATCTGATGTACTTGCACATGCGATCTTTTGGAAAATACTCCATGGATTAGGATTATTCTAATTGGTTTTGGCTTGCAGCTACTTGGTCATGGCACCAGAGCATCCCTTATTGCAATCATTAATGATAGCAGAGAAGAGTAAAAGTGTAGGTTCATTTGTTTTTTCGCTCAATTTTTTTTTTCTCAAAGATTTCTTTATGTGGTAATTAGAGGGCCCCACTGAGAACAGGTACAGGAGTACATAGATCTGGCCTCAAGAAAGAGTGATCTTGAGAGGACTGAACTTCAGAAGGAAAAAACTGGGGTCTTTAGTGGTTCCTATGCAAGAAATCCAGTTAACGGGGAAGCAATCCCCATATGGGTGGCAGATTATGTGTTAGGAAGGTTTGTTCTTCTGGGTTCTTTACAAACTTTTCATCAATTTGTATGAAAATGCGTGTTGGTGTTGCAGCATTTATGTATTAAAGTTGTTTAGAATTGGAATTGCATGGGTTCGTTTCTTCATTTTGTGCAATATCCTTTTGTTCAGTTGAAAAAAGTACTGAATTTTTAAACATCTGGAGAATTTTATTCCATATGATTTTGAGATATATTTTGTTACTGATGTAGTTATGGAACGGGAGCAATTATGGCAGTACCTGCCCATGACACTCGTGACTATGAGTTTGCTTCAAAGTATGACATCCCAATTCGATGGGTTGTGACACCAGATGGTGGAAAAATTGGTGATTCTGGAAAAGCTTTTCCTGGTGAAGGCGTGGTTATAAATTCAAGTTCAACTTTTGGACTTGACATAAATGGCTTGTCCAGCAAAGAAGCTGCTTCCAAAGTAATTGAATGGGCTGAGAAAACTGGAACAGGAAAAAAACAGGTGGTTGCTCAGTTAACTGAAGTTTGTCATTCATGTGTAGGGATATTTCTGGCTTTTATAGATAATATTTGATCTCTACTTCCTCAAACTTGTCCTTCTTTAGGTGAATTATAAGCTGAGGGATTGGCTTTTTGCGCGGCAACGTTATTGGGGGGAACCTATTCCTGTTATTTTCTTGGATGATACTAGTGAGAGTATTCCACTTTCTGAAACTGAACTGCCCCTAATGCTACCTGAGTTGGATGATTTTACTCCGACCGGAACAGCGGAACCGCCACTCTCAAAAGCAGAGTCCTGGGTATGCGTATTACATATGCTGATTCTCCACCCCCTCTCTCCTTCCTATTGCTGTTAATGATGTGCTTGCATTTTGTAACTTGATAATTCATAATTCATGCAAAAGATTTTGAATTGGTTGCTGAAGAAGAAGACATGATGTATTTATTCCATTTATTTCATTTTTGTGTTTTAACTGACTGCTTATCTTTCTCCCTTTGAGTGCCTTCTGAATAGATTGGCTTGACTCTATCACTTTTTTTTTTCAGGTTAAAACCAATGATCCTTTGTCTGGAAAACCTGCTAGACGAGAGACAAGCACAATGCCGCAGTGGGCTGGTTCTTGCTGGTAATGTTTTCTTTTCTCAACAATCAATGGCTGGCCTTTCTTTGTCATCCCCTACTCTAACACATCAAGCCTTGATCACAACGAACTTGATTGACTCCAGGAATATTTGTTCCATTCACTCCGATCTGGGGCCAAAAGCTCTGTTACTTTTTTTTTTCCTCCTTAATCGTTAAGCATACTAATCCATGAGGTAGAAATGTAGTCTGATTCCATAAAACTCTGCCATGAACTTCCAGAAATCTGAGAAATAGTCAATCCATAGCCAGTTGGCTGCTTGTTACCTTAGCTATGAAGAACTTTTTCCCCACATTTGATGCTTCTTTGCACGTTGCTTAAATGACATTGGCTTTCCCAAGTTCATATCAACCGTCCTTATCATCCTTTGTGGAATTTAAACCTTCTGCATCTATTAGAAAGATTCTGGTACAAGTATATGCATCTAATTGCTTCTTGAAGTCCGAAATCCATCTCTCTTGCCCATTAAATTGTCATAGTAGAGATTGTCTTTCTAGAACTTGTATCAAGGAACTATACTTTTTAATTCCATTTGACATTTTGTTCATTTTCTGTCTTGCTATCTTGGAGAATGCCCTAATTGAAGGATACCTATAGGCTTTCAAAATGCAATAACAATTACCATATTTTTCTTTAATGAGTTTGACTCAAATTTCAGTTAGTCAAGGATGGATCGTGCCTGTAAAATGCTGGGAACTCAAGTGAGATACAAAAATTCATACTTTTACATTCATGTCTAGGTACTATTTGAGATTTATGGACCCAAAAAATTCAAAAGAATTGGTCGCGAAGTCAAAGGAAAAGTAAGGGTTTGTTTTACATTTACTTTTTCTACTTTTAGCGTGTAGTGGTTATTATTAATAGTTCTTTTGAAGAAACGATTTATAGGAATTTTTCTTTTTCCCCCTGGATTTTTTAAGCTCTTCTTGGTTTGGCAGGTACTGGAGTCCAGTTGATGTGTATGTTGGTGGTGCTGAACATGCTGTTCTCCATTTGCTTTATTCTAGGTTCTGGCACAAGGTTTGACTAAAATTTTTCTAGTTAATGATCTGAGCTATGAAGGATGCCAGGGTCTTATTACTTTCAGTTATTACCTATAGAGAAACACAGCTGACTGTAAAACAACATTCATGTTGTCGTCTCTCATTTCATCCTTGTTGTTTAAGTCCCTCTAGTAGAAACATTTTGTGCATCTCTTGTTTAAGGGCCACGCCCTTGGATCTTTTCAAGCATAATGTCTCCAACTTGAGCGAGGGATTTTACAGCCCAGGGTACTGGGTTTATCCTTATAAGGTGTACGAGGGATGACAGCATTTGAAATTTCATTTTTGGCTGCAGAAAATCAAATAAATAATGCTTGAGGTGTCAAAAAGTTGGAGGATTTTGACAATATAACCTTAATCTTACTCTAAAAGAACATATTTTGGAAAGAGTTGAAAATCCAATTTCCTCTTTTTGATGGTCCATATATACTTCTTGATTGAACTTCCATATTTCAGGTTCTCTATGATATTGGCGTTGTATCTACCAAAGAACCCTTCAAGTGTGTGATAAACCAGGGAATTATTCTTGGGGAGGTAAGTTCTAGTTGCTTCTGCATATTGAGTAATTCTTGATTGTTGTTTCTCTAATCCTTCAAAATTGCAGGTTCAATATATGGCTTGCAAGGATTCTAATGGGAATCTCATCTCTGCAGAATCTGCTGAAACAATGGGTGAACGCAATCAAGAAAGAATCCCAGAGGAAAATGTACTTTCTTCCTCTTTGATAAAAGTTAATGATAGAGAGAAGAACTTCTAATTCCTTTTTTTTTTTTAATACATCTTTTTTAATATTTTATTGCATATATATATTTTAACAAAATGGTAATTTCCTAAATCCGTAGGTCATGAAGTCTGGAGATTCTTTTGTCCTAAAAGACAATCCTAACATTCGTTTGATTGCCCGTGCCCACAAAATGAGTAAAAGTAGGGGAAATGTTGTCAATCCTGATGACGTAGTGTCTGAATATGGTGCAGACTCACTTCGTTTATATGAAATGTTCATGGGTCCTCTTAGGTAGGTTTTGTTTGAATTGTTTACTATATTGTTTGCAAAAAAATTTAGTTGATCATTCAAAATATTGAGTTATTTAAGTTTAAGGAATAAGGAACACAAACAAATCTGCGATCTTTTCTTACTCGATATTGTATTACATTTTACTACTAGAGACTCGAAAACATGGAATACTAGTGGCATTGAAGGTGTCCACCGATTTTTGGGGAGAACTTGGAGGCTGATTGTTGGTTCACCTTTACCTGATGGTACATTCCAGGATGGAACACTGGTGACTGAAGAGGAACCTACTCAGGAACAACTTCGCTCCCTCCATAAATGCATTGCTAAGGTGATTTGTGTTACAACATGAAGCTTATAACTTATACAATACATATTTGCCTCCCCTAATTAGTAAATGTTTAATTGACCATTGAGTTGTTTCTAATTATCAGGTAACAGAGGAAATCGAAGGAATTCGTTTCAACACTGGGATTTCGGCAATGATGGAGTTCATTAACGTGGCATATAAGGTTTTTTACCCTTAATAGATGATGACCTTTGTTTCAATGGCTTGTCGTTTGCCTTAGATTAAAAGAGCATAACTTCCCCTACATTTTCAGCTACATTTTTGAAATTCAAAGAGATTCTTTCAGATTTGTTTTTGGGGTTCCATTGGCCTGTATTTCCTTTAGTTCAGGGTAATTATTGATTTTTGGATGGTCACAACGTAACAAAGCTCGTAAGAAAACTTTGTTTTTGCTTCATATATCATTGTTACATTTTGTTTCATTATAAGCACAAAGTAAACCTTTTCAATAAACTTTGGTGATTTAATTTGTCTTGACAACCATAAGCCTTTCTCTGGCCCTGCTCTCACATCTAGTCCTCATTTTTCCAATTAAGCTCAATGGGATAATTCACTGTTTAATTTATCTAATTGGGTTTTACACTAATATTTACAGTGGGATAAACATCCAAGATTGGTTATTGAAGCATTTGTTTTGTTGCTTTCACCATATGCGCCTCACATGGCTGAGGAACTTTGGTTTCGCCTCGGACACACACAATCATTGGCTTATGAGCCTTTTCCTAAGGTTTGGATTTAGTCCTATGCTTTTCTTTATATAACCACTTGATATCATGCGTAGCGGATCATTTTCATTGTCAAAAGTAGTCATTGTTTCTTTCTAGAATATCATTTCTAAAGTTTGAACTTGCTATTAGAAATATATATATATTTTTTTTTCTTGATGTTGTTGGTAGAACTGCAGCTTCTTATTCATGTTGTTCTTGCTTACATAAAAACAGATTATCTTAAATATTAACTCTTTTTATCGCAGGCTGATCCTTCTTTCTTGAAGGAAACTACCATTGTTCTACCAGTTCAGATTAATGGCAAGACAAGGGGTACAATCCATGTTGAAGAAAAATGTTCCGAGGAGGACGCATTCCAGTTGGCATCACAAGATGAAAAACTGTCCAAGTATTTAAATGGCAAGTCAATCAAGAAGAGAATTTTCGTCCCCGGCAAGATCTTGAATGTTATATTGGATCGTGAAAATGCCAAGGTGGGTTTCCGCGGGTAGTCTTTCCGGGACCATATAGGCGTTTGTTAAAGAGTAGCTATACTGTGAATTAGTCCACCCCGCAATATAAGGCACTGTAAAATATTAGAGGTCACATACCAAAAAAAAAAAAAAAAAAAAAAGGCCCCTTCCCAGCTATGTATTAATTTTTCAGGGTGCTGCTGCTTCTTCAAAGAGGTAGGCTAGTGGTCCTATAATATCTAGTTTCGTTCAATAAGATTAATGACATGTCTAAAAATTTTTGCAGGGTACAAATTATTCAAAATTGCTATTTAGTTATTCTTTGCAAGATAGCGCACATATAAATAACAGGTCAACTGATTCGCTTTATGATTAACTTGTACATTTAATTGAATTCAAGAACCTAAGCTTTGATTCGAATCGTACGCAATTTATTGGTAGGGGTTGAGGAGGTCAAAGTTTTCAAACCTGGGGCTATTGAGAGGTCGACGATTCGAATTTGACCTTTTAGAACTCTATTTAGTTTTGGGAGTAAATTCTGAAAGGTCTTAAGATTTAATTAGTGTTCATTGATTTTTCAAACTATTGTTGGGACATAGGCTAGTGTCATTGTAATTATTATTATTATTATTTTTGTGGGTCTAAAAGTAGAGGATGTCATTGTTCAATATAAGACAAGGCTGTATCACTAATTAATCATAAGATGTACGTAGATTCTCTTTTACGTTTTTTTTTTAAGCCTAATAACATAAACATTAAACATCCCAACAAATGAATTCCTTCCAAACCTTCTAGTACGAGTCCCTTCCCATTTCTCCTAAGCTAAAAACAGGAATAAAGTGCAAAAGTCAGCCTTCAACTCCGGTTATGCTTTTCGTTTTTTTTTTTTTTTTTGGGAACAAATAATAAACTTGAACATAATTACATCAACGTTCATCTCAACAGCTCATCCGAACAAAGAAAATATTAGAGAAACCATTAAAAAAGGGAGAGTTGATGGTAGTGGTGGCCTTCATTGAACTCATTGACATAATAAAAAGTTGACCAATAAGAAAAGAAGAAATTCCTAGTAAAACACAACTCAGAACGAGGTCGTTGATGTCGTTTGATTACTCGCTCTCCCTCTCTCTCACAGAGGCCAAGCAAAGCTTTCGAGGACTAGAAGAAGGAAAGGAAAGACAGCAAGAGCTTTCCCTCTCCAGTCTGTGTCTTAAAAATATCATTTTTAAATGCCAAACCAAATCCTTCCATGTAGACTTTCTCATTTTGTTTCTTCTCTTCTCTTCTCTTCTCTTATTCCTACATTTTTATCGTCTTTTAATTTTCACGTATCTTCTCATTTTTATATTTCGATTTTTTTTTTTTTTTTCTCTCTCCACTCTCTTTCTAAACACACCTTTCTAATATTTTAAAATTTCTATTTACACACTCTCTAAATTTATTTAGGTACAAAATACCCCTTGTTAAATATTTCTTTTTCTAACCCTTATACTTTACAATAAATTTTCTAGTGGCAATAGAGCTACCCTCGTATATAATTGTCTTTAATATAATTTCCAACTTTTGAATTATTTTGAAGGCTCAATTTTCTAGGTTCAAAATTTGAAAGCAAACTGCCTCTGTATTATCCAAGTTTTCTGTCCTCTGTATTATCGAAAACAAGTTGCCTTTTATTAGTGGAACTTGTATTTAATATATTTTGGTTCTAGATTATGATTCTTNTTGAACATAATTACATCAACGTTCATCTCAACAGCTCATCCGAACAAAGAAAATATTAGAGAAACCATTAAAAAAGGGAGAGTTGATGGTAGTGGCGGCCTTCATTGAACTCATTGACATAATAAAAAGTTGACCAATAAGAAAAGAAGAAATTCCTAGTAAAACACAACTCAGAACGAGGTCGTTGATGTCGTTTGATTACTCGCTCTCCCTCTCTCTCACAGAGGCCAAGCAAAGCTTTCGAGGACTAGAAGAAGGAAAGGAAAGACAGCAAGAGCTTTCCCTCTCCAGTCTGTGTCTTAAAAATATCATTTTTAAATGCCAAACCAAATCCTTCCATGTAGACTTTCTCATTTTGTTTCTTCTCTTCTCTTCTCTTCTCTTATTCCTACATTTTTATCGTCTTTTAATTTTCACGTATCTTCTCATTTTTATATTTCGATTTTTTTTTTTTTTTTTTTATATTTCTTTCCTTCTTTCTTTGAATGAAATGCTGGCAGGAAGAAGCATGAGCAAGAAATCCCCGCCAATAGCTACGCGCCACGTAATATGGCTCGGCTGGAAGCTCGTGATATTTCTCTCCGTCGCACTCTGCCTCCTGGCCCTCCTCCGGCTCCACTCCTCCCAGCCCGACCTCCTTTCCTCTCCTCCTTCAATTTCTCGCGCGAGATCTCGTCTTTCTCGCGATAACGGCCGCTTCAATGGTCCCCCTAGGATCGCCTTCCTCTTTCTCGCGCGCCGCAATCTCCCGCTCGATTTTCTCTGGGGCTCCTTCTTTGAGGTTTTTATTTTATTTTTCTCCACATACTTTCTCGGGAAAATGATCTGAATTCCGGTGTATATAATTGTATATGTATTTTTTTCAGAACGCCGATGCGGCCAACTTTTCGATTTATATTCATTCGGCGCCGGGATTTGTGTTTGATGAGTCCACGACGAGGTCGCGTTACTTTCACGCCCGACAGTTGCGGAAAAGCATTCAGGTGACTATCCCTTTCGCTTCTGTTTGTTTGGTTACTGGGAAAATTAGATTAATAAGGTAGAAAGAAAATTTTTAAGTTCGCTCTCTTGAGTCTTGTCAGTCGCTGGAGTTTAGTTGAGATTTCCTTGTTTTGATTTTCGGTCCTCAGTACAGTAAAGTCTCAATTTTCAAGGTTCATTTTTCATTTTTCATTTTTTTTTTGGGTGTAATATATATATATATATATACGTATATACGTATATATAGGTGGCTTGGGGAGAGTCGAGTATGATCCAAGCGGAAAAATTGCTTCTAGCTGAAGCTCTTGAGGATCCGGCGAATCAGAGATTCGTTCTTCTCTCTGACAGGTTAGTTCCCTTATGAAGAAGATTGTCTGTGACTCTAGTTTTTCTTAATGCAATGTATAGTCGTTTTAATTCGGGAAAAAAAAAAATTTCAGTTTATCTCGCAAGCTAGGAAAATTCTGAGAGTTTAGCAAGTAATGCAATGGAGGTTTGGGCAGGTGGAATGGGAAGGTTTCTAACTTCGTTATCTTCTTTTATGTTTGCAGCTGTGTTCCTCTCTACAACTTTAGCTATATATACAACTATTTGATGGCTTCTCCGAGCAGTTTCGTGGACAGGTAGGTGGGGATCTTTGTTATCTTAAGATGGTTGAAAAGCAATCGAGTATTATTGTCACTTCGGCTCATCCAGTTTTAAAATGGAAGAAATTTGCAAGTTATATATGGGAAATGTTGTCATTGTAGCTTTCTTGATGCGAAGGAGGGCCGCTACAATCCAAAAATGTCACCAAAGATACCAATGAACAAATGGCGGAAAGGATCCCAGGTAAATTGACTTATACGACTCGATGAGAAATTTCGACAGGTTGCTGGATTTTTGTTGCTCACTTATTTTCTTAGTGGTGGGTAATTTTGTGATCTACTCTTAAATTTCAGTGGATCACCTTAATACGAAGACACGCCGAAGTCGTTGCGGATGATGAACTTATTTTTCAAGTCTTTCATAAGTTTTGTAAGGTATCCATCAGGCATTTTGTGTTTAGAGTTTTAGCTAATAGCAATTACTCTGTTTCTCATTCTAGTTTCTACAACGAGCTGAAATGCTTCTGTTTATCCAAAAGAAAGATTAAAATTAAAAACTAACTGAAATGCTCTTTCACTTTGCAGCGACGCCCACCTCTAGATTCCGGGAAGGGAAAGCTGAATATTGTAAGTTTTACCTGATTGAAGTACAGGAGTTGAAAGTTTACATTTCATTTATTTGCTTCCTCTCATCTTAACATCATATAAGTGTCTTCTAAAGACGGTGATATGGTAATTAATTGTTGTTGTCAGTCTCAAAGACACCGCATATTAATATTTGTTCCTGACGTTCGCTCAACATGGCTTGCTTCATTTGTGTGTTTCAAAAGAGGGTTATGCTTGTAAGAATTTAAATGTAGTATATGCATGTTTTACTTTTAATTAGTGATTGTTGTTCAATCTTGGCTTAATTATCAATGCAGAAACTTCAGAAGCAGCACAACTGTATCCCAGATGAACACTACGTGCAGACATTGCTTGCGGTAAGCCATAGATTCTCTTTTTGAACTTGTCAAAGCCTGTTACAATGTCTCAAGCATACTCATGTTTCTATCTTCTTGGCCTTCAACGGTTTTTCTAGACCCATGTTTGGACCCCTTACTTTTTCCTTTCCTGTGTGCTTTCTTCTTAGATGAGCGAGCTTGAAGGCGAACTTGAAAGAAGAACATTGACCTATACTATTTGGAACCAGTCTGCAAATAAAATGGAGAATAGAGGATGGCATCCTGTTACTTTCACTTACGCAAATGCTGGCCCTCAAAAGATCAACGAAATAAAGGTAATAGTATTGCTTTTTTTCTTCTACATGGTTACAATGAATAGATGAAAGAGTAAGACTCCAGTTCTGAATTTTCATATTTCCCGTGTCTAAAGATTTATTTGCTGTGTAAAACATCTCATTTGTGTTCATTATTTTGCAGCCTTGAAATGTACATAATATTATCTTATTAGTGTTAGTACCTCTACCTCTTTTTAGCCAAAATCTTAAAACAATAATTAGTCTGTCAGCACTCGGCATTTAATTAGCTATAACATTATAGCCATGTTTGGTAGTGGTGAAAAAGGATAGGAAAGACGATGTAAGAGAATATTAGAAGTTAAATGAGGAAGAGCGTTGTTTGGTAGGGAGATAAGAGAGAGTGGATGAGAAAAAGCAAAGGAAATAATTAGTCGGGCCGCCAAATTCTAGTCCTCCCAAATTGAAGAGAAAATGCTACTTGTTACTAAAACCTTACATAGATCAAACTCTAAAAATAGGACTGAATGGTAGGAATTAATTTTGAAACAAATTAGTTTTCTTTCCTCTATGTTTACCAAACAACATAGAGGAAAAGTATTTTCCTTTCCTTCACAATTTCTTCATCCTCCTATCTTATCTGGTTCTTCCTATTTTCTTTCCTCTCTATCAAATATAGCCGTTGCCCTTTTATAAGAAATGTTTGTTGTTTTAGATTATAGCTTTTTTATCGTCTGTTCTTTTCTAACCTCTGTCTAATTGTGCAGGACATCAACCATGTATACTATGAGACTGAATTCAGAACAGAATGGTGCCGTACTAATTCTACATCCGCTCCCTGTTTCCTATTTGTGAGGAAATTTTCTCAGGGGGCTGCCATGCGCCTCTTGAGTGAGGGGGTTGTTGGTCGCTTTGAGGCCTCTTCATTGTTAGAGCCACCTCCATGATCATTAGCTCATGTTCTTGCAGGTTCACTAATTGTTGACTA
The DNA here is from genome assembly GCA_002914805.1 of Parasponia andersonii. NCBI lineage: Eukaryota > Viridiplantae > Streptophyta > Magnoliopsida > Rosales > Cannabaceae > Trema > Trema andersonii. The sequence continues at coordinate 188,928 of JXTB01000224.1, read as the reverse complement.
ACCCAGTTGATATTATTATTTTGGATTCGACGGAACTCGTCTAGAGGTTTGCAAGTATCATATACTGATCTACATCAGATTTAGATACTCAAACTAGTTGCTGCAGCTAGTCAACTAATGTTTAGGTAGATAAATTAGAGGACTATAGAGATTATAGGTAGTTGAATGGCATAAATTAGTTTTAGCCACCTTTAGATCTTGTGAGACAGTTTTTAGGCTCGATAGTGTGACACATTATTACATTGATACATTCTACACATAATTAAAAGAGTACAGTCGAGTTTTGCCTCATCCTACTCTGCTCATTCTTCAATGAAGATTCTGTTATTTCTTCAAGATTAAAATGATTACTGCTTACTGTTTTGACTTGGAAAAATTACTGCAGTTCTGGTAATTACGAAGCATTTTGGCTCGAGTAATTCAGTCTCTGAAATATTTTTGTACTAGTGACTATTGCTATATAACATGATAGAAATGTTTCACATTAATTATGCCCTCATTACTGTTGTCAACGTGCAAATCTGATATTTAGATGTGATTTTTGACGCTGGAATCCATTAATTCCCTTTGCTACAATTTATGGGATGAATTATTGTCAGACGACATTGTGTAACATCCCCAGAAATATGAATAGGACTACTAACATATTCTAGTTGTATGCATCAATAAATAATGATATATGGTTCATCATAGTAAGAAAAGAACTAATGTTTCACACTTATCTTAGTTTATGTGATAGCGTTGCCTCCTCGATTCCCCTTCCCTCTAAGAACTTTTATGAATAGGGCTACAAACATATTCTAGTTGTATGCACCAATAAAGAATGATATATGGTTTATCATAGTAAGAAAAGAACTAATATTTCACACTTTCTTAGTTTCTGTGATAGCATTGTCTCCTCACCTCCCCTTCCCTCTGAGTAAGAACTTTTGTAGAAGATAGCTTAACGAAGGCAGAACTGAAAACCTGGAAGAAGTAGTTTTGATCGGCAGCAAACTGCTTAACAACAGGCATGGTCCGAGGATCTCTTGAAAGGCTCGAGTCGATACCAAACAAGCCCTTACCCATTAAGATATTCTTAAAGTATTGGTTATCAAATGCCAATGGGGTCAAGTCATTGGGCACAATTGTGAGATTTGTTAGAGGAACTCTTGTGGGGCATTTCAATATTAGTACTGCTTTGAAGGCCCAGTTCATCTGGTCACTGGGATTTGCGTCATACAATCTGCTTACAATGTTTATGCAGTGTCCAACGCCAAGTGTATGTGCACCTGCAATGAATAATTCAACAACATATTAATTTGATCTGAAAGCAAATGACGTCCAATGGCCCATAATAACCCTTATCTTGCCACGATTAAGGAAAGAGACAGTTTATTAACTTTGAGAAGTATTCTGAAATCAATGAGGAAAGTAATTCAGGGCCACCATGTTGATTATGTGCCTCCCTGATTAAGTGTACTTCCTGCCTTTATTTTCGACAAATCTCATCTCCTACTAGTAAGTTTCCCCATTCAGGTCCACCACATTAACAGAAGTTAAGACTTGTCTCAACCTGCCTCAACTATCGAAGGGAAATAAACAAAAGACTAGTGAGTATTGTCATTCTTCTTCTGTAAATTTTCTTCTAACCTTACCTAAAATGGCAATCGATTCCTCGAGGGTCATTCCATGAGACGCAAAAATCTGAAGTAATTTAGGGACTCCTATTCCTGCTGCTGGAATATTGGCATCAGCCTGTTGGGAACTACAAGTGACCGAGTCTTTTCTTCCAAGGGGGATCTTGATTTCGGGTCCTCCTGTGATAAACACCGACTCTTTGGCAGCTAAAGCAATTATATCTGCACAAGACACATGGCCAGGACAATTGATTTCCAATATAGTTTTTATATGGTTGATCATTTCCAGCTTTCTGATACCAAAGTTTCTTGAGGATTCCATTTCAGAGTTACATGCCAAGTCATGGGATCTCAGCAGGATAGATGCATCACAGCCCTGTATGATCACAGAACTTTGGAATGTTAGCCATACTGCAAGCCAAAGAGTTGGAATAAGATTTAGCAGACAGTATGACTAATAACTTCAATGACAGATTAATGCTTTGTTCAATTATTAGCCATTGGTTTCCAACAGTTTGGGTCCAAGTCCTACACTATTTCCACTAAGTGACTGGTGTCTGTGATGCCTCACATAGTCACAGGGTACGTAAATACAAGAAGGAACATAAGCAAAAATGTCCCAAACACAGCAGAAGAGCAGTTCTACATTACATAAGCTAAGTTGAGACATTGTGCCTATAAGAGTGGGAGTTGACTCGCCTACGTTCTACTAGGAAGTCAGAAAATTCAAATACGTATGGTCGTTTATTCCATTCTTTTCAATGATTCAAGAAGCAGATGAGAAAATTCAAAAACCATTCACCTGAACTTGGCAGTCATGGAAGAGGAGCCTGATAAATGCTGCCGGTGCAGAAACATCAGTCAGGAAAATTTTTACTATTTCTGTCTTCACTATAGTTTCCACTGATGGGCATGAAAACTTGTAGTAATCATAAGCAAGTTGAGCTTCATGTACTCTAATGAAAGTCCCCATAACAACTGTCACTAACAGAAGAAATGAAGTTCCCATTCTTTAGTTTACTCTCTCTCACTCTCCCCCTACATTTCAAGAGCGAGACCTGAATATATAGATGTATTAAATGCAACACAGAGACTAAATTATGTCTTTCCTTTTAAAAGTGTTCAATTATTACACATATTTATAGTTTTTTTAGCCTAAATTATGTCCAAAGCTTCTACTAAAAAGTAAAGACAAATAGTACTCACAGAATAGATAAAATATAAGTTTAACCACACACAAAAATGCTGGCTCCGTCCCTAATCATAGCATGAGATTCATAGTGGTTGAACTAGGTTAGTACTATTTTCCACGAATATCTTCGACGACATCGACAATATTTTTAACAATATCCATTAAAAAAAATATCGATATTGACATTTTAATCCTTGAGTAGTCCCAACAATAACATGTCTTGGCTCTATGAAAGAAAGATTATAGCCTCATCCTATCAATCAATTCACAGTTGTATTGCATATCATCATCACTTAAAAAAAAAGAAAGTTTGTGTTGACAAAAGCACGTGGTCCCGTAAGCAGGAAATTGGCCGAACTAGACCTGTAATTGCAATTAGGCAACCGAAGTCAATTTTTTCAAGCAAAAACTGTGATCGACAGTGGAAATATTTATGTATCTGGGTATTGCATGACATGTTGTACGATTGAATAAATTCGAGGGTCCTAACTTGTCAGATAAATTAAGTGATGACATTTACTCCTTGCCCCACCACCATAAATACAAAGCTTCCTAATTAGTTAGTTTCTGAAAAATGCAGTCCCTTTTGATCACATGGCTACTGTGAGCATCTTAAGATTATTTTCAGACGTATAAATTGAGCAAGAAGTCTACACAATTCTAGACAATTCTTTTTTCCTTCTTTTTTTTTTTTAAATTTTTTGTTTTTCACTGTTCATTGTATACGAGAAGCATACCTCTGGTTGACAATCAATAATAGAGGAAATCTGAAATGTAAAGTGTTCAAGATATCGCAACATAGGACTAAAGAGAATCCCATCTGTATAGTATGTGAGTTGAGAAAAAGAATAACTCGATGCAAAAAAAACTGTAGTCTCAGGAGAGAAAAAAATTATATGTCATTGATTAAATTCCACCTGACATTCTTTCTACATTAGTGAATAGAGCTACTCTGGATTAACTATAGTAGATCTCTGAGGCCATGTTTACTAATCGATAATGGACACATGAAGAGAATGGAGATCAAAAAAGTGATTTTTTTTTTTTCTCATCTATTCATGTGTTTGTTTACCCATTTGTGGTATAGTATTTGGGTGATCTTTCAAAGTTAAATCTCGGGAAGGACCATTCAATTTTTTATTCCTTCTCATTCCTCCCACACCCTTTCCTTTTACAATTCTTATTACAGAGAATTACAGATTAGTAAACAAACCCTAGATTGTACGAGTAACATAATTCTAAAAGCATATTTATTTATTTAGGAAGAAAAAAATTGAGAAAGGAACTGTGTTCACTGTTTGTTGTATGTCGCCTTCACTCATGTTTGCTTTTCCTCAAGCTAATATATATTGGTTTAACGGAAAGGATGAAAAGATGGTTGGGAAAAAGGTAGTTACCGTCGGAGAGGGAGAGAAGGGCAGGAGTAGCCAGCAGCAAGGAGGGAGGGCTGCAATAAGAAGAGGGTTGACACTCTGCATATCAATAACTGTAATTTCTTGTCCACAGCATTTGAGACACATTAGCAAAACATCCCATGACGTAAAGGAAATAGTCTGAGGTGGCAATATCTTCAAAAAGCTTTAGGCGTCTCTCACCTTTACAACAATTCTAAGACACTCCGAATTTTAGGCCGGTAATGAAGTTAATGGCCCAATTTTCTCATTTCCCTCCTTAAAGTTTTCAATGTTTGTACTATATCTTCAAGTCGAGGATGTGAATTGTGACTTGTAAAGAATGTCTCTACAATCCCATGTAACTCAATAAAGCTCCAGCCAGGTAGTTTTTTCAGACCAAGAGACCTCATTTGGGTCCATGCCTCACCAACACCCTTCCATTTGTTCATTGATGCAAAGCTGTTAGCCAATTGCACATAGTTTCCAGCATCCACAGGTCTCAACAAGAGAAGTTCTCTCGTAATAATTTCACCAAGTTCCACATTACCATTAGTCCGACAAGCATCAATGAGTACGCCTAAAACATCTACTGTAGGTTCTGGAAACACTCTCTTGTAGAATTTATATGCTTCCTCTACCCTTCCAGCTCGACTGAGGAGATCAACAATGCAAGCACGGTGTTCAAGGTTTGGTGCAAGACCAAAATTTTCAGTCATGGACTGGTATATGCTTAAACCTTGCTCAACAAGCCCATTATGACTGCAAGCTGAGAGAACTGAGAGGAAAATGACATGATTCGGTTGAATCCCAGTGCACAAAAACTCTGAATACATCCTCAAAGCAGTCTCTCCTTTGCCATGACAACCATGTCCAGATATAATCGTTCCCCACGAGACAAGGTCCTGTTCTGACATTTCATTAAAGCATTTATGAGCAGTATTCAAGTCTCCGCACTTTGAGTACATGTCGACCAGAGCTGTGTCCACCAAAATGCATGGTCTAAGACAACTTCTAATGACAAAGCTGTGGATCCACTTTCCCTGATGAAGTGCCCCAATAGAAGCACAAGCTTGGAGGAGAGAGACTACAGTCAATGAATCTGGTTTCTGAAGAGTTGTTCTCATCTCAGAGAGGAGGAACAGGCCTTGACATAAATGGCCATTTTGAGCATATCCAGCAACTATAGCATTCCAAGAAACCAAATCTCTAATGCCCATCCTTTCAAAAACCACTCGACTTTGATGCAGATGCCCACACTTCGCATACATGGTAACAAGAGAATTCTGGGCAGGGGTGTCTAGAATTATTCCTTGCCTTAGCACATAACAATGGATCGATGTTCCCATATCAAGAGAACCCAGTTTAGCGCAAGCTGCAAGAGCACTAGCCACAGTATTAGTAGACGGCTCTGTTTTTGACTTTAACATCTGGGAGAAAACAGTCAGTGCCCTGTCTGCACAGTCGTTCTGTACAAGTCCTGAGATCATCGCCGTCCACAAAATCACATCCTTATTTTTTATCTGATGAAATATCTGAAAGGCAGAATATACACTACTACACTTCGTGTACATAACTACAAGTGACGTTTCAACATGGCTATCCAATTCAAATCCAGTTCGTATAATTTTCCCATGCACCAATTTTCCCAATCTAAGATTACTCTGTGTTGCGGCTGCAGAGACAATAGAGACAAATGTCTGTTTATCAGGCTCTATCTCTTCAATTCTCATTCTATACAAAAGCTGAAAATTTTCTGTGACATTCCCAGTCTGGGAATAGCCTGACATCAAAGAATTCCACGAAACTATGTCTCTTTGAGTCATATATTCAAACGTTCTCCTGGCATCCTTAATGCCTCCACATTTACCATACGCATTTAATAATGAATTCATCAAATTAACATGGCACTCAAAGCCGTACGAAATTATACAGCCATGGAAACACTGCACATGGGTAAGCTCCAAAGCTCCCTGGAGCAAGCTTAATAATGTAACTGGACTAGGTTGAATTCCCTGGTGCCGCATTTCACTGAACGACAATGATGCTTGATAAAAGTTGCCTGCACGTGAATAGCATCCAATAACGGCAGTCCAAGGAACAACATTCCTCTCAGACATATTATCAAACATTTTGCGGGCACGACAAACATACCCAAACTTGGCATAGAAGTCGATCAAAGAAGACGCAATGTAAGAATCCGATGAAAACCCATTAACGACGACACATTGATGGACCGAAAGGCCAAGTTTAAAGAGGTCCAGAAATGTGCAAGCTTTAAACAAACTAGGGAATGTGTGAGTGTCTGGAGGGGTATTGGTTTGGAGCATAGATGAGAATGTTATAAGAACTTCATGGTGAGATCCTTGGGATGAGAGGCGGTTGATCATAGCATTGAAAGATACGATTCTGATAGTTTTCTCAGGTTGAGGTGCTGGTTTCATAGCATTGAAGAATGAAAGATTTAGCTTTTTCATAACTCATGCTAGAAAGACCTCAACGTCTTAAGACATATTAATATGAACGAGTACTAAAATGAAGGTTCATTTAGGTTGTGCATAACATGACTTAGAAAGAGTCGGACATTCATTTCACAGTCTCACGGTATAACAGATCTCAAAACAGAAGACAATTGACACTTTGTGAAGTCATATGAGTACAACAGGTACCATCTGCTAAGTCCCTTTGTCTTATAGCGGTTTCTAGAGCAAACAAGTTCAGAAACTGAATCAAGGCCACTGGGCTTAGTTTATTGGGCGGGGTGGGATGCGAATTTGATATTAGGTCGGGGTTCAATTTTTAAGGGTCCTGAGTTATATTTTCCTTTTTTTATAATTAGTGAATGTTATTAGTTAAACTCAAAACATGAATTAATATATATTTATTCAATTAACTAAATTGATTAAATAGGTTTTGTATTTACTAATTATTTTTTTTATGGCTTATGTTACGGTGTTTTTGTAATGGTCGTTTAATCCGATAAAAGGTATACAGTAAATTGATAACAACACAAAAAGATTAGAATTCAACCTTTATCCAGTCCGTTATTTGATTTCTTATATATAGTATACCACGTATGCAGCTATTTATTTCTAGAAAGAGAATGTATATGAGACTTTCATATAAGTTTCCATGAATGAAAAGAGAATCAAAAGACTTTTAGTAAATTTAAGTAAAAACAGTGATAAACAGAAATTTTCAAAATTTTCAGAAAAAGTTGAGTACTTAAAATTTAAGTTTTAGTCCTCAAGAGTAAGTAAATTTTAATATTGGACCAACTCGAGAAATTATAACATTATCTACTAGTTTTAAATTTCTAAGGTATTTTTAATTTTAAATTTAGAGAAATGATAAATAATAAATTTTAGAAACTTTTTATTTAAATTATTAAATTTAATGAAAGTGTTCAATTTAAAACCATAGACCCATAGTTAAAATAATTGTCATAAATCATTTTTATGTCTAAGTACTCGATTAAATATCGAAATCTTCCTCATACATCCACTTAGTAAACATACTACTAATGGCTAAATAAATTTGACTTAGAAAATGAGAAAATGATACAGAGTACTAACCAACCAATGAAGAGGATTGAAACTGCAAGCATATGCCAAACATGCTTGCCAAGCAATACGAATATCTATCATAGAATAATTTGACACCTGAAAAGGGAAGGAAGTAGAGGGTGAGCACGTGAATGCTCAGTAGAAAACTCAATTACCTTTTTGGAAAAAACCTTTTTAGTAATTCTCAATACAACTGCATGGTTAGTAGTTCTGGAAAGTATTTTAATAAATATAGAGCATTCGAAACATATATAGAGAATCTTTACAGAAAATCATGCTCAAACCAAAACCAGATATACATCCAGGTTAAAACAGATAGAAAACCATACTAAAACAAGCATAGTGTACATCACATAAATCAACACATCACATGAGTTCTCATCCTCTCATCACAACTAGAGCAACTTATACTACATGTATTAAGTGCTCTCTGCCTGACATCTATATCTGAAAACCGGAGGGACATCCATGTGTCAACTCCTACCGAACTGGAGGGGCACCGAATGCCTACGCCTATCGAATGGAGATAGTCAGAAAACAAACCTCGCGCGGGTTTACGGGCTCTCACCGAAGGCGGGTGTACTAGTCCGCTTACTACAATACCGTGATATCTAAGACGACTCTCATGCATGATCATATAAAATATGTAATATATAGAGTCTCAAACAACCATGCAGTGGTTTAACGTTCTAGACATGCTCTGATTTTTAGTTAAAATCCATTTTGTACTTTAAAATCCAAAAGTACAGTCTCTATGGTTTTACCAAATTCCAAGTATAAAAAACTTGTATAAAATCATATTTAAAAATATCTAGAACAGTCTACAATGTTTCACAAATTCATATTTCATTAAAATAACTATTGAAATAATTCAATTTAATAAAATCACAAAATTTCATTTTTTAGAATAAATTCTAATTTTAATGAAAATAATAGAAAATAAGAAAATTGAATCCCCTACCTCAATTTAGTATTCAAATAGTGCTACGGAACTATAGAGAAAGTTTGGCGTCATTTGGGTATTGTTAAGAAGGTCGAGCGCCATTTTAGAGTCTTTGATCGATAGGTTTGAAAACTTGATTTTCAATTGGAGCTTCAGATCGTTAAACGGACTTCATTACTACATTCAGAACACCCAAAAACGCTAGGTTAGATATATAGTTCAATTGATTCGGGCTCGGGCCGAACCTGGGCCCACGACACGCAAAATGAAACGATCAAAGCCATTAAATTTAGATTTTCTTTCCCGTCACCAAATATAGACAATATATATATCAAATTTTTTGTTTTCACTAGTACATTACAAATATGAAGTTTATTTTATGATCTAACAGTCAGATTGAAAAATTTAAATATAAAATGAAAATAGCTCAAAATTATCAAAAATGACAAAATTTAATTCGGACAATCTTGAGTCAAGATATATATACCATGTTGAAGAACGTGACGAGACGAGTGGAACCCAACCGGTTTCATGGCAAAACGACGCCGGAATCGGCACCAGCGAGCTTCGGAAGCTGCAGCGTTTTTCGGCTATTTCCGGTGAACTACGAGCTTTCAGGCGGCGGGACCTGCGGAGTGGTGATCGTCCGGAGCTGGGCTCTCTTTGCCAGCCGGTAGCGGTCCTCGTCGATGTTGGGAAGAGCTTCGTCGGAGCAACGCCGGAAATCGGCGTTTTGGCCGGTAAATCGTGTGTGAGAGAGAGAGAAGGTGATATAAGGGGAATGAGCAGGCTACGTATCTGCTCTTAAATGGACAGTACAATTTTTTAAAAATTGTACATAAGTCTCTAATTTTAAAATTTTATTTCAAAATAGTCCTTCGGTTTTGCAAATTAGTCTTTCTATCAAAATTTCTTTCAAATTAACCCAAAATTTAAATTTTTAATTCAATTTATATATATATATATATTTCAAAAAACTAAAATACCCTTCCAAAATTTAAGGGGTTTTAGAAAAGCATCCTTGCAATCTTTTTTATTGAAAAAGAGAGAAAAAAATTTATTGAAAGAGAGAGAAAACTAAGTGAGAAGAATTTATTGCTCAACTAAGAGTCCTTGAAATTGAAACCATGCACGGTATAGAGGAATATAGTCCAAAAAGAGTCTCACTCACTAAATATTGTTCAATATAATTCTACGAAAATTAACGTAATTCAGAAATAGAATATATAATGTGTTTATCTATTTACGTGTCTAAAATAAGATACCATGTAGATAATAGAGAATTTTCCTCAAAAAATAAACGTAGATAATAGGAAAATTGAAGATATCAAATTCAACTTAGTAATATGAATTGGATTAGGAAAGCTATAAAGGAAAGAGAATTAGATAAGAAAAGGAAAGTTGACCGATCATTTTCTTGTGTTTATATGTTTCCAAAATACTAGTTTCCTAATTACGTAGGACTCCAGGGGAAAAAAAATCTGAAAATATGACCAGCTGTTCTATTTTTTGTCTGATTTTCTCTCCATTATAATTGTGATGCCCAAGATTCTCACATACATAATAAGCTAATAATAAATATATTCATATTGCATAATAGACATATCAAGCAACTAGTATCAATTTCATGGTAAATTACTCATTTTAATTGTTAAATTATCTGTATTATTGTACTAATATTTGTGGAAGTGCTCCTATGCAGTGTAAAGGTCCAGTACCCTCAGAGAGAGAGAGCTTGGTGTGTGAAAGGGACAAAGAATACATTTATGAATAGTAATACTATACGAACATGTATTAAAATCATATCTGTTGATAACTTGGTCAAATAGTAGTTTTTCGGTAAAATGCATTTTTCACGCTTTTTGGAGCCAAATTGACTGTGCGTTTAACACGTCAAATAGATTTTATTTAATATGTAGAAACTATTTCTAGCATTTGCCAAAATGTTGGTTTCAGGGAAGCACGAGGTGGCAGTTACTGTACTGAACTGTGTTTAATTACACTAAGCTAGCTTAGATTAAGCTTAATCGCGTAATGTCATCTTTGTGCACTCTAATAATTAGGCATTGATACTTTGTTTGCATTATTAATTGGAGTCTAATTGACTTATTTTTATATTTAATGATTGGTTATAGGGCTAGGTTTTACTAGATTATAATAAGATTGACCATATGGGATTATAGGTCAAAGTATGACTAGTTTTCACCTCTTAAGCTAGACTTCACCATGTTGGTCTACACTTGGGTGTATAGGATGGACCAGCAATGTGGTGAGTATGCTAAGGATGTTTTAGAGCTGGACATATGGAAAGTAAAGTGTAAAATTCTCAAAATACCTCTTAGAACTTAAATTATGCCATTTCTTAGTTATTAAGTATCACTTTGGACTAAATCTAGTCATTTTCTTCTCCTTTCTCTCCAGCTATGACCTGAAACTCTCCCACTTATTTTTAGACTTATCTCAGCACCCATTAACCATTTCCAAGAGTTTCTAAGTGGTAGAACTTAATTTAGAGCTCAAGAAAGCAAGATAGGTCCAAACTAGTCAAGGTAATTCTACTAATTCTCCTTCCTAGGTTTTGTTTTATTATTTTAATTCTCCACTTAATACCACTTAATTAATGATTCCTCTAGGTCCCCTTGAGTCCTAAGATCAATTTCTAAGCCATAGAAATTATTTTTGTGGAAGAAGAAGGCAAGAGCTTCAACAAAAGTTCAAACTAGTCAAGGTGAGGTTTTTATGGAATTTGGAATTGGTAATTTATTTCTATTGCATTAGTCCTTAAATCAAAACTTTTATTTGATGAATAAAGGTCCTAGAAAACCTTATATATGGTTGGAAACATAGAATTTAAGTAGAGGATTAAAGTTTGACTTAAAACCCCAAAATTTGTTATTTGTGGATTCAAGTGTTTTCATTGTTGGAATAAGTTGTCTACACTTGTAATTTGATTTCATTACTTGGAATGTGTAAGACATTGATCCTTTTATGTAGATTACACCTATTTACTGGCTGGTTATGATGATATACAAGTATAAAAGTGGTTTTGAACTCTGTTTAAACCGAAAGGAATTCAAGTGCACCTAGGTTGTTCTAAATGATCCTCTTTGAGGTATTTATGTGGGAATTGGCTTGTGGATTGTTATTGCAGATCTTAAATCATGATTTTAATCATGTGGGAATATCCTAAAAATAGGAGAGGTACTTTCCAAATATTTTTAAAACCAAATGGACTAGTTTTTATGAAAGTATGTGCCATTTTGATTCATTTTATGATTAGATTTTCTGATTTTGTGAAAGTTGTAATTTGTGCTTGTGGTTGCTTTCTTTAAGCATTTTACATTATAGTAATGAAATTGATATCAGGTCTTCCACACACCTTACCACAGAGGATACTGACCATTTTTACTATCTTTTCTGTGGACATAAGGTAAGTAACGTTACACCTGCAATGTAAGAAATTCTTTATTTACTGTGAATGTAAAATATTTGGATATGTGTATGTACGTATCTGTTAGTCAGTCTTGCATGAGACATTAATGCGTGGTGTATTTGTATTGCCCGACGAGTATTGGTAAATAGGGTGTGGTGGACCAGCACCCAAATATGTGATATGGTTCTTTCAGGGACACTTTGGTTCATTTGGGAACACTCTGGTCATTTCGGGGACACTATGGTTCCTTCGGGAACACTCTGACGGTGGTATGAGGTGGACTTCTGCTGTACACACAGGGGATTTTTGGGGCTCAAGGCCTCCATATAGCTCATGATATGTTATACGTTCTCTGAGTGGCTCAGTATGCAATTCACGATCTTATCAGGTAATACAATATACACAGGGATCCCAACCATATAACTATTTGTTTCATGTTATATATACTCTGCATCTGCATACGTTACTTAATGAGTTTTATACTCATTAATATTCTTACATTGCAGAAGGTACGGATGATATGTGAGTTAGAGAAGGAGCGCTGATTTTGTGACCGCGGCTTGTGTATATAAGCATTTTGATGCTGTGGTTTTCTAATAGAGGATTTTGTAATTATTGAGTGTGTGTACATTATGTATATTTTTATGAGAGATCTACAATGTGAGTATGTATATATGTATAAATTAGACTATGTATAATTATGAGAAGAATTTCTCTTTTTCTCTCAGAAAGTTTAATAAGTTTTAAGTTTTCACTATTTTATCATTTCTAAGTCGATTAACGTCTCCCGATTTCACTAAATATTAATACAAATACCCTTACATACGTGTGTGGAATCAGGGGATGTTAATAATAATTAAATAACGAGACATTATCATTAGAAGCGGGTTATATCGAGTAATGCTATATAGCAATGTACGGTGGAAATATACGTTGCTTAATGTCGTAATATAGCAGTTTATTACTGTTGGTCGATTATAATTACACTTAAAAATACAACAGACATACACTCTTAGACGCTCTTTATGATGTTGAGCACCGTAGCATTGCTCGTTTGTTTTTTTTTTTTTTTTTTTTTCCCTAAGTCCCATTATCGTTTGTTTTTCTTTTCTAAGTCCAACTAATTAATAGTGACACATCATCCTAAAATAGTAGAATCATATTGTACGAAGTTAATAAAGAAATAAAGTGCTAATAATAGGATGACGCAGTGTTATTTATTTATTTATTTTTTGAAAGTGATGTTGTAGTGTTATTTGACTAATATGAATATAAAGGAGACATAAAATAGCTGATCTTAGACAAAAATCTCTTTATAAATTGAGAGCGGCTAGTGAGAGGCTGCATGTTTCTCTACGTACGGTCTAATTTTTAGGCCACTGGATTTATATCACACGGATGAAACGAAAGAATTAGAGATGAAGACATAATTTCTGGTTATGGGTACACGTGCTTATCTGATCTGAACGAAGAGAGGAAAAAATTATTCAAACAAAAAAAATGACTAGAGTAGAGGATAGCCACACCGTTAATATACAAATATGTTGCGTGGACGATATTAGTATAATTCATATCATACTCATCTCGATATATTATGTATTCACATAGAATACTTATTATACATATAAATATATATTTAATTTTACATTATTTATATTTTTATATTTTTGGTAAAATAATAAATTTTGAGAATTATATATAATTACATATTTAAATTTTAGAGTTTGAAAATTATTAATATATTGTTGTATTTAATCTTTTGTTAATTATGAAAAAGATTTAGTATTTTTATCTTATTTTTTTATAATATTTTATTATTATCAATAGGTAATAGGTAACCATAGTTTTCTCCATTACCTGTAGGTTAATATCTGCACCATCTTGACGTCTAAAAAAATAATTAATGAGGCGGATATAGTATTATAATTAACTTTTAGGGCTAAGGATGGTAATTGAAAAACCGTCTCAAATCCACCCCGTTGTCATTCTTAGAAAAAATTGTATCCAGTCTTATATACACTTATATCTGCTTACAACAAAAACAAGAAGTACCATTTTAATTCTTAATGGGTAATGTGAAGTTTTAAATCCAATAATTATTAGTCTCTTTTTCTTGCTTACAACAAAAACAAGAAGTACCATTTTAATTCTTAATGGGTAATGTGAAGTTTTAAATCCAATAATTATTGGACTAAGTATATTCATTTTCTTTTTACATCACAAAAAAATTGTTTATTATTTTATTTTTTTCTTTATTTTGTGCATTTATTATTTTGTTGTAGAAACAATAAAAGTGAGGCCTGTAAAAACCCGGATTTTTGGGAGGGTAATTTGGACATTTTATCAATTTTTTGGGTATTATATTGGGTAAATTAATTTGCAAAAGTTTTGTGCAGAATGACTAAATTGTAATTTTTGGGGAACTGAATTGATAGAGATTTAAGAACTGGGGATTATAGTGTAAATTTTAAAAAAATTACACAATCCCTTACTTACCCACATGGGCTCTCCCTCCCACTCACTTTCTCTCTCTCTCTCTCTCTCTCTCTCTCTCTCTCTTCCTGGATGCCTCCCTCGCTCTTTCTCTGTTCACTCTCGGACGGCGCACCAGGGGAGGCTGTGCTGTCGACCAAGCTACCGTCTGGCCCGCCAACCACCTGGCGCGAGCTCGCCGTACCGCCAGGAAGCTCCGCCGACCGTCCCCAACTACTGCCGAAGCCGTTGTTGCTGAAGAAGACGAAGTGGATCGTTTTGGATTTCTCGTCGTCGGCGACGATTTCGGCCACCATTTGATCTCTAACAGGGCTCGTTGGATTCGTCTCGTTGAGAAGAAGCTCAAGATATATATATCTTAACCCCATACTACCCGAATCAAAAGTTGTCATTTTTGGAATATTTTGAGCTTGAGTTGACTTTTTGATCCGGCCGTTGGATCGTGTTTTTGTTGTCATTTTTGGATTGTACTTAGAAAATTGGGAATTTTGATATATATATATTGCCTATGTTTCGTGATCGGCGCGAAAATCGAAATTAGACGGCTAAGATTTGCCTCGATTTACATGCCACCGGTCTGATATGGGCCCGGATCCGAATTGGACAAGTTATATATCTAATCTAGCTATTTTAGGTGCTAGGAATTCAATGAAGAAGTCTGTTTGTGGAATTGAAGCTCTGTTGAGAAGTTGGTTTTTCGCAAGAGGATGATCAAGGTCTTGGAATTGGTTGTCGACCCTTCGGACGATCGTTGATGACTCTTTGAGGATTCAATAACGTGGTATCACTATTCTTGTGAGGTACAGATTCAGTTACCTTTATTTTATACTGTTTTCGAATAAACCTTATTTTCTGCAACATATGAGAACAATTGTAGTTTTTGGTTTTTTTGAACATATGTGATGGACTGTGATGGTATGATATATATATATATATATTGTATTGTTCTGGGGATTTTCTGAGTACAGGTTATTTTGGGTATATCAAAAATAGGGTTGTTGTGCTGCCCATTTTTCTATAAAAACCTAATATACTTATTTTATTGAGACACCATAGTACGATTATTTTCACACTTCATTTCTGTGTTGCATGTGTCATAGGATCATACATGAGTACCGTATTAGCATCTTGGGTTTACAGTGTGGCGTTATGTGCCCCACCGTCAGTGTAGAGTCCGTAAACCCACACAAGGTTTTGTTACTTCTGATTACCTTTCTATTTGGCAGACGTAAGAAATTCGGTTGCCCTTCCAGGTTTGGTAGGCGACATATGAGTGTCCCCTCGGGGTATGGGCTTAGGTGTCAGGCAGACTGTTAGGTATACTTAGTGCCATCATCTTGGGTTTCCACAAATGAGAGGATATGAGCTCCTGAGTATGGGTTGTTTTGTATCATGTGCATCTGAATTGAATAGTTTTGATTATACTGATTTATTTATACATATACGTGACGAATTTCGGTTTTGGATTATCATATATGTATGTATTGGATTTAAACTAACCATGTAGGAGCTTTCCATCACTAAAATATTTTCGATCAAGGTAAATGTTTTTTCTACTGGGCATTTTATGCTCACTCCATTCCTCCCTTCCTCAGGTGGTGTCCAATGCGATCTTGGAGATTAAGAGGAGTAAGGGGCCAACGGGATTGTAGTTCGTTGTCTTGGTAATGATGGAAGTGTGCCGTTGTGATGTTTGGATTGTTTGAGTTTTGTTTTAGCATTGAACCAAGATTACTACTTTCTATTTTTGTCTGTGAACTCATGTATGCCATTCTGATGTCTGTTCTGACGTAAATAATGATGATGCTTGAACATATATTTGATTTACGTTCTTTTCGGTATTTATTTGATTTAAGTTTAATGGTATATATGAACTGTAGGAGAGGTTCACGGGATGGAATTCCAAATATTTTATATAAAATAGACTGTTTTATAAAACTAAAACTTTTTAGGCATTTTCAAATAAATCAAGGAATTTCTCATCTTTGCAAAATTCTCCTTCTGCCACTAGTCCGTATTTTGGGTTGTGACAGGGCCTAAGCTAGTACTAAATCAAGTTTTATTATATTTATCCAATTTTGAATTTCTTTCTAAATTTCAAGTTCTTTTCTTTCATTTTTTTTTGTGTATAATAACCTGTATTATGTTATTTTTGCCTCACTTTTTCGTTCTCTTTCCATCTATTTTTTTTTTCTCAAAAGATAAATATAAAATTTTGGTCACACTTTTTTTTCTTCCTCTTTATATATATATTATAAATATATTTTTTTCAAAAATATTAAGCCCCACTATGTCCAAGTATGTTTCCTATTTCTAAATTATAATTTTTTTTATTATTGTAGTTTTTTCTTTTTAATCTCCTTTATTCTACGTATTTATATGTCATATAATATGGTAGCTCTCAATTTGTTAATAAAAAACAATCTTTTTTTCCTTAAAAAAATTACATATTCTTATGATTTTGAAGAACAAAAAAATATCTTCATGACAATTTTATAGGTAAAAGCTAAAAAAAAATACCGACTAAATTGACATGAATAATAAAGTTACACAAGTCAAAACCAATTCTAGGGGAAAGTTAGAGAGAGAAGCTTATCTCTAGAATCGGGGTTCTCTCCCCCAGCAATCTTCCTCTGTCAGTAATAACTCTTCTCCGTTAACAGCTACCTCCCCTACTAGGGAGGGAGGTCTTCCCTCTCTTCTGTGTATGGATTTTTTTTTTTTAATAGTTTTCTTTCCTATCTTTAATAGTATTGTTAGATAATTCTCTTACGTGGGGAGGTAATTTTCCTCCTAGTTCTAGATTTAGGGTAGTTTTGATGTGGTTTATAGTGTTTGTTTATGTTTTTATTGTTTTAGTTCACCTAAGTCTAGATTTATGATGATTTCTTAGCAGTTTTATTCAAATTTGGATCGTGTGTAAAATAATATTTGTCATCGTATGATTTTTGATGAAAAACAAGAGACGCCTACAATGAATGCTGAAAGGAAGGTCACACCAAGCTAATTACTGAGACATATAACTCTATCGAAACAGACACTAGCAATAATATGCATAAATCCCCTTCTCACATGACGATTTCGTCAAAATCCTAGTTTGCAATTTTTTTCCAAGGGCTTTTATCAGTTTTTATAATTGTCTGCTTTGTAATAAAAAATCCTTTACGAGGATTGTACTATACTTTTATTATTAATTATTAATGAAAGTATTTTCCTTAAAAAAGAAAAGAATAATAAAATAACACAAGTCAGTCGCCCAAGGCTAAATATATTTGACCCACGCTTAAGAACATTTATTCAAGCCGGTTTCATCCGTCGAGGTCACAATAGAAACCATTACCAGATGAACTCAACAATTTGACCATCATATCAAATAAACTTTGAATTGCACCCTGTCAAAAATAGATTATTATAAAATTACAAAGCACATACGTCGAACAGCTACTAGGATTGTTCCTTCGGATATTCCCTTGGCCCAAATATTATAGAACCGATTCTCACGTTTGTGCTGCCCATTTCAATCTGCAAAACCATCAAATCTTCAGTCAGTGAGTCCAACAAAAAAAAGAATAAGACATTGCCTGGGAAGGCTCTCGTTTTTTGTTTTTAGACGTTACCAAGCAAAGGACTAAGAAAGTAAAGTGACTAAAAATGTAACCCTGATGGTTGAGAATATACTAAATGCCATTAGCAGCAATAGATTAATCCTTACAGCTAGCTCAAAGTCTCCAGACATGCCTATTGATAGTTCACACTGCTCTTCAGTTATTCCGAGTGCCTTGCAAACCTCACTTCTGCAGTTTGCTAATGTCTGACAAGATGAAATTTGACTTAAATAAAGTTCAAGAACCAGAACTGAAAATTTCAGGGAGTATAGTCATGAAATTACAAGTCATTCGTGAGAATATTACCTTGAAATTTTCTGGGGTTGACGTATAGTCCAGCATACCAATTGTCATTAGGCCAGAAAACTCAAGATTTGGACATCTCAAACTTACGTGCTTTGCGAGCTCCACACATCCAGAGGGCTCAACACCAGATTTTGCTGCAGTAGTTTAGCAGAAAACAGATGACCTTAAACTAATACTTGACCACAACATTGTCAGATAATACTTGACCAGTACCCAACGTTATGTAGTCAACATATTAAGAAGGCTATGGACTATAAAAAGTAGTCCTTGATCATTTGTAAAAGACAAAAAATCTACAGTTCATAATGCCAATAACCAAAAAAAAAAAAAAAACCCGGCTCCTTAGATGCATCTCTAATCATATCTGGGAAAGGGTCACTGGAATTATCAACAGTTCATAATGCCAATAACAAAACAAAACCCTGCCCCTTAGATGCATCCCTAATCATATCTGGGAAAGGGTCACTGGAATTATCATTTGTACGATTCTGGTGCTTTGCCATATCTCTAACACGCTGATTCAATGCTAAAACTGGGTTTAAGAAGAGTGGATGGATGAAAACAACCGTGTACTTTTGACAAGGAATATCAAAAACTCTCTCACAAAATTAATAACTCATGAAAATGACATCAAGCCATTACAAAAATATGAAACAGAGCAGCATACGTAAACAAGAGAGATGGGAATCTACTTGACACTGACTTTGTAATTAACTACTTATTTTATTTTCTACTTTCCGAAATTCTGGAAATGACTACACTGCCACACATCCAGATTCCAGAATACATGATCAAGTGAACTCACAAACTTCTCCGCTGGTATTAACCTGGACCAGAACCTTTAGAGGCTTTCTCCCAATACTTGCAACAAAACGATCAAGTTGATTTGCAATCTGCATCACATACAAGGGTGCAATTAATAAATCCGAAGGAAACATAAAAATTGAAGGTGCTCTCATTTAAGCATGCGTACAAGATGCACTCGTGTGCAGACAGAAACTCATCTTGTGATTAGATAAATTCTATCCAGATATGAAGTAATAGATGACTTTTTCTATTGTCTAATAGAATCTAAATAGCAATTCACACCCCATCCATATCTGTTTTTCGAGGGGACAAATAAAGGGAATTGCCACCATACAAATAGGAGTACTCATAGGCTATCATCACAACAAACTTTTGGTGAAAAATTTCGAATACAGCATTTCCATTAAAATGACAAGATTATGCCAAAGTTAAAAATGACAGACAACAAAGCCATTATTTTCCACAGGCAAGAAAAGTTTCCATTTGAGACTTTTCTTTTCGAAGTAAAAGATTGGATTTTATTTGAATGTTGGACATATTGCCCATTACAGCGTCTGAAATACAATCGGCATAGTCGTCCAACCATTCGAGCAATCAAAGCCATATTGATTGTCGTTTGTGCATTCCTAACTACAAGATATATCACAACATACTTGGTTTTACAGCAAGAAAGTTTAGGACTGAAACCAGAATAAGTCTTTACCTTCTCATCATCCACACTCTCCACCATCGCAAGGTTTGGTACTCCAGCTGCATAACATTGAATTAGAACAAAATCAGTATCAAATCAAACTTTTGATTTTTTCTGATTCAAATCTTGTAAATTAAATCCAAAGACGTAATCTTACTTAGCAGCGATTTGACCTTATTGCTCTGCAAATTCCCAATAAAGTGCCACTCTATATCTTCCGGAAGCTGCAATTTTTTTTTTTTTAAAAAAAAAAACCTAAATTTTAATGCTTAATCGAAATCTTTATTAAGATTAAATAAGCTTGATCAGATATTACAGACCTGAGGAGCTTTCTCGACGATTTCTTGGACGTAATTCTCCCCGAAGCAGCGATGGCCGGCGTCGTAAACCTGGCGGAGGAGGGAGACCGGCTTGGTCTTGCTCACCGCCACCACTCGGATCGGGTGGGACCCACTGCCGGCCCGGTCGGCGGCCTGCTGGACCCGGTGGAGGACCGACCGGAGCGCCCCGGCTGCGACGCCATCCATGGCAGCGGAAGTGGCCATGTCAGGGTCAGACTCAGACTGGATCTCTTCCTCTTCGTTCTCTCTCTTCCGTGGCTCCTCCAGATTGTTCGGTAAAACAGCGACGGAATTGGGAATACGGTGAGTTTTTGGGTTCCGATGGAGAGAGCGAGCGATTCTGAGAGCGACAAGTGGTTCGCCAAGTAACGACCATTGCATCATCAAACATTAAAAGTGTGCCATAAACGACGACGACGTTAGCTCCTACAGCCAAGCTGGGCTAAGTCCAACTCGACTTTGGGTCTATACTAGTCCAGTAACGTTTAATTGGGCCTAAGCCTTAAGCTGGGAAAAAGGGAAATGGACCTGACTAGGGTGACTTTGGTATTAGTGGTGTGTTGTAGTTGTGCTCAGCAAAAATAGGTATGATACCCTGTGATAAAAGAAGTCTAGGGTAGATTAAATTTACAGAATGTTGTGCACATTTAAAAGCAAAGTGTTTGAAAAAAAATAAATATATTATATTATATTAGAATGATATTATAGAAAATTTGTATTATGTAAGTAAACTCAGTTTTGTAGAAGTAATTATTATATCGTGTGTCAGCTTAAAGTAGCGGTAATAAATTTTAGCTACAAATTTACAAAACGCCTCTATTGTCTATATATATTTTTTTCAAACCCTTATAAGAGCTGAAAGCATTCCTCTAAAAGTAATCCGAAAAGGACCTTACGTAGAGTTTTACGGTGAAATGACTTTTCTAAATTTCATAGAATGACTCACAGTACTAGTAACAAGCAGTTATTATAGTTCACTACACATATATGTGGTGATTACCCATCACTAATCGTCACTTAAAAAAGTCATTTTGAGAAATAGTCTTGGAAAAGTCATTGTAGCCCAAATTACTCCTTGTCAAGTTCATATCCAAGTTTGTTCAATTACCATAATATAGCTCAATCTGGTCGAGTTTTCTATTCTTTCCTGTTTGTTTTTCAGTTGTTTCATCTATAATATGGCTTTGCCACATTGAGAAATTCGAAATTTAAAAAAAAAAATAATAATAATAATAAGAAGAAATAAATAAAAGAAAGTCAATAGTTGGAAAATTGAATATAGGAATGGATGGTGTACAAGTAGTCTAATTCATGGAGAAGTGTACATTTCGCTATTCAATTCAACTGTCCGGTGAATTTTTTTAGACTTAACCCATCTGAAAATTTCCAATGATAGAGCAGTAAGAGCCAAAACTACTAGGATTCCCACATATGTCCATTTCCATTTCGTAGCTTGATGTTGATGATTGGTCCCTTCAAATGTGTCTGCTATAATTAGAGCTATTAACACATAGCCAAGAAGGTGATGGTATATCTCCCAGCTTTTTCGGCAACGTTCCTCTTCTTTCTTTGGCTGCCAAAGTATGGCAAGCATCTATAGGAAATAATTAATCAACATGTAAGAGTAATAAATTAGAGAAAGCTTGCAAAGCAATTATAGGATAAGATAAAATATTAATAGTGACAAAATAATCACCTGTATAGTTGTGAGTGTAAAAATAATGATACCAAGAATTCGATGTGATTTATGCTCAGTATGTTGCTTGGAAGAATTTCCTACCAAAATTCTTATGAGCCATCCCGTTGTGCCCAAAACATATCCGGTGCTTTGACACAATATGTGAAATGAATACCATTCATTCCACAAAATGGGAAATTTGCTAAAGTACCTTGCTATTATTGCCCCAACAGGCAGTAGAGTTCCCCATCCTATAATGTTTAGGATCCCATAAGCCTGTGTAGTAACGCATTGTTATGAGCCTTAAAGTATTGTGAAACCCCACCCATAAAAAAAGGGTACTTAGCTAAGACAACCTAAGTTATATGTTCAAATATTCCTAGGAACTTAGGGAAGGGGGGACATAGGATTTGGTCAGTAAATCTTACAGTTCTTAGAGGACGATGATGCCGGTTGCGTTGACCTCTCCATGACCGGAGATTTGTTGTCACTTCTGTATCTTCTTTTGTCTGATCATGATGATCATTTGCAGAAGAATAAGCAAGCAATTTTGTTTCCATGTCTTCCATATTGATATTAATGGACTTTGAAGCTTTCCAAACGTGAATCTCATCCCCAATTGTGATCAAAGAAGAGTGTTGAGCAGTAATAGAACGTAGGTAGATCATGAAGACTATGAGGCAAGAATTATAACTAGTCATGTCTTCTCTAATCACCTGCTTTTGGGGGAAGAAATAATACAATTAAGGTGATCAATTTATCCGAATTCTGACAAAAGAATTTTGTTTGGTAATGAAAATGGTTAAAGTTTCAACTGGGTAATCTGTTGGACTAGTATTGATTAATGGCAACAAAATAAGAAGGTTCCAATTAGTAATCAAAATCAGAAAGAAAATAAGGAATACGGCTACTAGTAGGGGACTAAAATCCCCCAAACAACAAAATTGTTTTGTAGACAAAATCATGAAAACAAATTAAATAGAGCATTAATTAATACATACAATATACTTAGGATCATTATGATCCAACGTAGAATTTTTGGCGCATTGATGTCATGATGACCTGAATTCTTTAAGTACTAATTAGCAGTTGAGAATATGTGCTTTCCTGACCAAATTGGCGAATCATTTCTGTCTTGTATTAAGAGATGTTGAATAATTAGATTTTATTCCCCTCTTTATCTTTTTTCTTTTCTACTTTCCCGTATTACCGTCCTGTATAAATTATTGCACATGCTTTTCCTTTGTTCTCACTATTCTAGTTCTTAGGCAACTATCAATTTGAAAGTGAATAATAAACTAATTTACGGTACATTTCTAAGACCTTCAAAAGGGGATGTTTAAAAGTGAAGCTTCTCTAGCCTAGCTAGCCTGTTCACCTGACCAAACTGGTAGCCTAATTAGAACATATTAGGCTCAATTTTGTTCCGCTGTCTGCAAAAGTTTACTTTTAGGCATATTTAAGGGTTTTTACAGAGTAGTTTTACTTAAACAACTCAACTATCAATTTTACAAGAGTAAAACAGAGTAATGCTAGCTAGGAATTGAAGAAGTAAAAGTCATTATTAAAACTTAGATATCTTGACATTGATGAAAGACAATATATATTTATAAATGTACGGCTTTCATGCAATGGAAGCTGCTAGTAATTAGTAACCAAAGTTTCGGTCGCATTAATTTGGTTGCTACAATCTTGGGGAATAAATAGTTATTATATGTAGCAAATACTGACCCTGGAAGTGCGACGAGTACTTTTCTTTGTATCCAATCAATTGATTTCTTCTGAAAAGGTAACAAGTTATATCTAAGCAGTCTTAATTAGACCACGCAGAAAAAGCAAGAGCCTTAACTTGCACATTCATTTTCCCATTGTAAACTCTCCCTGCTCCCTACTTATAAACTATAAAAAAAAACCCCTCATATGCCATTTCCGTGCTCACATTCACACTCTAATTTCTCTCTAGCTAAAATTAATATTGCCAAGTAAGATAACCAAAATGAAGCTTTTAGTATTAGTGCTCTTCTTTACACTAGCCATTAGTAATGTTGGAGCTACATATCCGGATCATGATCATGATAAAACTACAATCTCATACGATGCAAAAGATGATCATGATCTGTTCGATTCGACGATGATGTCCGAAACTTCGCTAGGCGGAATGAGCCGATTCCTAGCGCAGCAGAGTTTGACGTGTGAAAAGTTTCCAAGAGTGTGCCGTTTGAAGAGGAGCATAGGGCTAGATTGCTGCAAGAAGAAGTGCGTGAATGTGAAGACGGATCGGTTGAACTGCGGAATGTGCGGCTACAAGTGCGGCTACAAGTGCAAGTACACTGAGATTTGCTGCAAAGGGAAATGTGTGAACTCGTCGTTTGACAGAAGGCATTGTGGTAGGTGAAATAACAAGTGCAAGAAGGGGCAGTTCTGCGCTTATGGGATGTGTGATTATGCCTAAGTACTACAATAATTCCATTGTTGTTGACACAAATGATAGCTTGATTGATCCTTTTACAATTGCATATATATAATTTTTAGTTTCCTTCTTTTTATATATAAGCTATATATTTGAGCATGATCAGTCAATGTTGATTGAAATTAGCTTAGGTAAACTATGAGTCTGTGACATCTTACGTATACCCAACAAAGGAAACGAAAAAAAAAAATTATACGTTGATGCATTAATTTAATTATTTGCTAATGGTGTCAAGTACACATCGTATTCTTACCTTTGTCTTATTTTTTTTTTTTTTTTAATTTTTTTTTTCTTTCAGTAGTTATACATTTTTTATCAAGGGATTATCCTTCTTCTTCTTCTTTTGGAAGTATTTTAGGCTACGAGGATAAAAATGAGATTAGACTGAATTAAATTAGCTCTTTATTTGGTGTATGCATACGAGAGTGATTATATTAGATTAAAATAATCTATTCTAAAAGTAATAATTTTTGAAGGGGATAGTTTTACGGTCTTTGAGAATTTAGGATTGAAAGGGATTAAGAATTTAATTAAAAATAATAGAATGTTTTGAAATAGTAAAAAGTGGTACTTTTCGAAATTACTTTAAAAGTAGCATTTTCGAAATTAACTTTTAAAAGTGGTAAATCCTGAAATGGTGTTTTTCAAAATATTTTTTTAAAAGTAGTATTTTTGTAAGTAAGTGATTAACAACGATATGTCTATAAAATTGAGTTTATAAATTGTGATTTTTCCAAATCAATTTTAAAAATGGTATTTTTCTAATCAATTAAACCTCAAAATTTGTTTGTTAGTTAAAATTATAAAACACACGTGGTAACTCTATCCTAACAAAAAGTAGCACACCAAATATGAGATAAGAGACTATAATCATCTTATCATATCATATTCAATCCTATCATATCTTATTTTTTTTTTTTTTTTCAACCAAATTTTTTATTTTTTTTTTTTTTTTTCAACGGAATTTTCCTTTTAAGGTTCTTGTTTAGGCTTGGACGGTTTGTTTTGCCTTCTTTTTAGGTTGGAAAAAAAAAAAAGGAAAAAGGAACTTTGGCCTCACATTATTTTGCAATCTCAACAGTAACTTAATATTTGTTAAATGTACATTTATCCCAATTCATCAACTGCGCACAACAATATAGACTAATGTAGGAATGACAATTTGCTTTATATCGGTTCGGCCGAATTACCCAGTCTAGCGCACCCGAAATCGGCTATCTTCGGACCCTCACCAAGATGTTCCGGCCCTTAATGTCGCAATGGACTATTCCAAGAGAATGAAGGTACTCTAGTCCCCGGACAAATTTGCTTTATATCTTCATCAGTGACCACTGAGGAAATCTGTGCTGCATATGAAAATGAGATATCTAATCTCCTTGAGGATAACATCTCTCATGGAACCAGAAGTTCGAAATCTGTAAAAGCTGGAGAGAAAGCACCAGAAGAAGTGATTAAATTGTGGAAAGATAATGGTTTTTCTAGGTAACTAAAACTGGATATTATAATGTCCCAAAAAAAAAAAAAAAAACTGGATATTATATGTTAAATGAATCGCCATTGGTTGCTAATAAATTGAAATCTTTGTACAGTTTAATAGTTGCCGCACCAGATCAGGATACCTGGAGTTTAGTTAAGGAGCTCTTACCGCTCCTGTCGAATTCAGTGCCTTTTGCAATTTATCACCAGTTCCTTCAGGTCATTAGCTTCACATTACCATTGAAAGCCAATGTTTTATTGTTATACTGTTTCATCATTTTGTGACTTATCTTCCTTAAGTTTCAAATTTAGTCCCATTCCAAATCTTTAAGTTTTCTAATTAGAAATAGTTTGGAATTTCGGCCAAATGCAGCCTCTTGCAACCTGCATGCATAATCTACAGCTTGGGAAAATGGCAATTGGCTTGTAAATTTCGGAACCTTGGTTACGAGAATATCAGGTGGTTATTTATATTGTTATTATTATTATTATGCATTAATGTGTATCTTTCTTTTTATCTGTGAGATGACTATAGCTTCTTAAATATTCTGATTATTTTTTTCCCTAAAATTGATGCAGGTCCTTCCATCAAGAACCCATCCTTGCATGCAGATGAGTGCATTTGGTGGGTATATTCTCAGCGGCACTAAGATATGCTGCACGTAGTTCCTATACCCTAGTGCTCAGTCTTATCAGTTTTGTTCATGCCGTTTGTTTGTGAGCAAAATAAACGCAGGACGATTTTGTTTCAGTAACTTTCATTTTCACTAGTTAATTATTTAGTAAATTTTGCAACTTCTGCCACATTTTTCCCCCCTTTTCTGTGGGAGTTGCAGTCACTCACCACTTCTGTGTAACATATGTAACTTGTTTTTTTTAAAAGGCAAATTAATTTATAGTTTGCTGGGACATTAAGATTGCGTATATGGGCCTCATATACTCTCGAAATTGTAACTTTCGTCGTTTTTTTTTTTTTTGTGCTTCTTTTACTTAATCTTTGCTCTCTATATTCTTTTTCGAATAAATGCCTTTGGCGTTGGCGAAGTTTGAATGCTGTCGTTTAAATGTTTTATTGTCGTTCATGGGAGAACTTTGACTCGACTCTACATAATTATCTTGGTTTTACTACTGCAACGAATTTTCAAACGGGCCTTATTTTGATGTGATCTTACGAAGTAGTGCACTATCGAAGATTGATATATGTGTCATAACTCGCAGGTATGTTGTACGTACAACTTTGAGATGGTAAATGGCACACATTTTACGCCATTTTAAAGAGGGAAAATATCACCTCGGCTCTCCAAAATTTTCCCGGTGTATCACTTTAGTTTTTAACCTTTTTTTTTTTTTTGGCACTTGAATTCCCAAACTATTACTTTCCGTCGCGTTAATCCCTGGGCATTTTTCTGTCTGGAAGTGGCGTTAAATGACCATGTGCTAAGCCCATAACTTTTTCCCATGGATGTATGCTGGGGGAAAAAAAAGGAACCCGGCGTTTTATTGTTTTTCCTTGTTTTTTTTTTTTTGTTTTTTTTTTCATTTTTCTTCGTCAAGGTACTCTAGTCCTCAGATTTACTCTAGGAATGACAATTTGCTTTATATCATTTATCCCAAAACTAATT
>JXTB01000224.1:137781-153133 GCA_002914805.1 Parasponia andersonii | reverse complement strand
CCGTCACGGTTAAAAAAGATCTTGAGGTGAAAGGTACTCATTATTTTTCCTGAGATAGAGAACCATACTATTCGCTATCTCAGGACTACATATATTGAAGCCATGCGTTCCCGAGAGGGGCATGTCGAATACAAAAACAGATAGATATTCATACTGATATATTTTCTTCTTGCTACCAAACACAAAGAAAACCACTGACTTAAGCATCGGAGAGTCTTTGCAGGTAGCCACCCCCGCCTCTCCGATATTGCTTGGAGTTCAGAGAGTTTTGAGACAGCAAGGACACGTGAACAGTTGGAGAATCCAGCATCAGCAGTTCGAGACACGTGGACGACTGGTGAGAAACTGCTCCAACAGGTATCGTATCCCAAGTTACTACCCTGCTTACGCCTATATATTGTACTCGTGCTTGTTGTATCATTTTATCATAGAAATGGTCTATGTATTTTAACAAATAATAAATGGGAATAGGAAGTAAATGGGATACGGTGAGACAGGACCGGGAATACCCTTCCTGTCCACAGTCCATTGCCTGCCCCTATCTTCGTGTAAAATGGAGGCAGGGTAGGGAAAATCCCTATCAGGGTTAGTATAATGTCCCTACTTCAAGCCTGTCCTCTTTAGGTTTGGGTATGGGTCGGTTCGAAACTTGGATCTCTATAAGTGTAACTCTAATACCAATTGCTTTATTGGAACAATTAGTTCCAGATAAATTTGTAAATTTTTCTTAAAATAGAGGTTTTAAAGTTCGAGTAGAGCTGGAGACAAAAAAAAATTCTTGAGGATTATAAAGCCCACAGAAGATGGATGAATAACAATGATCTATATATAAGAGCTATAAGTTTATGGGCCAAGGTTCAATGAAGGCTTGAAGCGAGAGTCGTTACACTTAAAGTCCCCATCGAGAAACTCGCTATATAGAAAGAAAAAAATAATAAAAGAACTTATATCACTACATAATATTTATTATTTTGCTTTACTAATACCATGATAGGTTGTTAATTATATTTCTAATTTTTCAAGTTGTCATTAATTGTGTATTTATAATATACGTCAATTATTAAAAAAAATAATAATTAAAGTAGATAAGCACATGGGGCATTAAGAAGAGAAACTAAAGCAATTAATTTCCTTATTTCCTCATAAGAAAAAAGAAACCATAAATAAGAGAGCTAAAATGCAATTTACCCTATAATAAAAGTGAAAAACACAGCCGACCGATTTTCTTTGGGAAATTAGGTTAAATATGCATTATAAGAGGCATATTTTGGCACATATGCTTTCCTCAATAAAACTCTGAAAAATATGCATATACCTATCTGAAATGTCACTTCTGCCCTTAATAATTGGTTTATAATGTATATGTCGCTCTTTTCCTCTTTAAGTAAGCTATAGCTCCTTATTCCTCCCTCTATATCTTCACAATTTTTCATATAATCTCATGCTTGAATTTATCACACTATCTAAGGAGCTGAAATTCTAAGAGCAGAAAAGAAGAAAAGGATAAAAGTTGAAAAAACAGAAAAAAGACGTGGCAGTAAGACAAAGGACGGAAATCCGCGAAATGGGTATGTAATTTATATGTTCAAATATTATGGATACTGTTTGAAAAACACAGCCGACCGATTTTCTTTTCCTTTTTTAGTTCGTATTCTTTTTACTTCTTGCCCCTTTGATTATCCTCGACCTTTTCTTTTTTTGTTTTTGGCTTGAATTGATTATCCTCAACTTACACATATAAGTGCATAAAATCCAAGGTCACATCGTTTATAAAACACTGAATTGATAAGTAACATGCCCTTCCTCGTCCTGTGTAGATCGAACACTTAGATTGAAACGTGATTCTTCTACCATAATCATCTCATATCTTTTCCAGCGGGAAAATAAATAAATAATCTGTGATCTAGCGGTTGAGAGGTACATCATGGCAGGTACGTCTCATCCAACGGATCATATGATCCATAACCATAAGCAACATCAGTTGGACTCAAACCCATCATGTGCTTCGGGAAGGTACTCACAATTCATAAAGTAGATGAAGTTATTAATGCTTCCTCTCTCAACAAAATTGTTCTTACTAAATATGCACCATCGGAAATTTTTTAAGGTTATAATATCACTTTTACATTTCGTATTTTGACAATTTGTTCAATTTATATATTGTGTTTTGATTATTCTTATCAATATTGACTCTTAGATTTAAAATCTGTTATAAATTTATACCATAACACTAATTTAGAGTAGTTAATTTACCAAGATGATTTAATAAACTTATTCTCGAATCAATTTTTATACCATTTATTTTTAATTTTTTAAACGATATCTTAGTAAATTAACTACTCTAAATTAGTATCAGAGTATAAATTTATAACAGATTTTAAATTTAAAAGTCAATGTTGATAAAATTAAAATATAAAATATAATTTAAACAAAATATCAAAATATAAATATAAAAATAATAATATTCTTTTTTTTTTAATTAATCGATTTAGTTGGTAGTAATGGATAGAAATAGAATAAAATAAAATACCTTGTCATTGTTTAGTTCTATTTTTTATTTATAAATTATCTTTCCACTGTAATATCTATTCTATCAAATAAAAATATTAGAATTCTACTTGAAAATAAGTGAAAAAGTCGTTCTAAATTTGCTATTCTTTTCCCCTTTTACCTCTCATTTAATATGTTATGCTACTTATCATCGTCTTCTTCTTGGTATCCATGACACTTTTTTTTTTAAGTTACAAAGCTAGCATCCAGATCGGATGGCCTGTCAGTTTCTTCCACCCAATGCTTCTCCCATCGTCCTCTCCCTGTCCTTCTCTTGTGTTTGACTTCCTTGATCCTTGTTATTCTTTTACCCATACTTTTTTGTTCATTTGTCCCCAGTTATTTCTTCAAGAATAACTTTCTCTTTCTATTATTCTTTTTATTTTAGGGTGTTTGATGAGATCGGTCGTCGAAATTTTAATTGCGTAGTCTATGTAATGGGCATGGCTTTTGAAGTAGCGAAACAAAAGTTCTGTTTTTGGTTATTTTTAAATACAACCTACAACTACAAAGCACAAACCAAATCTGCCGTCTAAATAATACCGAAGTAATAAAGATTTTTTTTTTTTTGGAAAAAAGTGTTCTACCGTAAAAATAATTGGTATATTTTTTGTTTACTAATATATATTATATATATTATTTATATGGAAAATAATAACGAACAATTATTAAAATATTGATTTTATTTTGACAAGAAATATAGTCTATTTTTTTATTTGGCAATTTAATGTATTTATTCATTACTAATGATATATATATATTCTTTTCTAACAGAGACAACATTTATATATTTATTTTTAAATATTTATTTCAAAATTAGAGATATATTAGTTAAAGTACAACCAACTCTATTACATTCCATAGTTCATTCTAAAATTTCAACTAAATAAAATAATCACATTTTTTTCCTTTCCATTCTTATTACTATTATGATCATTACAAGAAATATGTCGTCGCTCTAAATCTAAAGCGGTGACAATGTCTACACTTTAGAGTCGTTGCTAAAGATTTGCTGTTATACATACTTAAAGTGGTGATATATGTGGTCCATGTATTAGATAATTTATAGCGACAATAATTGTCCTTGCTAAAAAGTCAATAAAATGCCATTTGACAGAATGATAGTGGTGATAATTTCGAAATTGTCATCACTGTATGTTTATTTAAATCGATGATAACTGTCGCCGTTTTAGAGTGAATTTTTCTATTAAATAATTAATTAAATTAATAACTAGTATTTTGTTTTTTAATTAATTATTTTAAATATTTAAATATTTAATTAAAATAATTAATTTTGTATATTTATTTTTCAAAGAATTAAAATTAATTAAACTTTTTATAAATAAAAAATACATTAAGGTAAACAAAATAAATTGATAGTTAATAAAAACTAAATAAAATAATATTTAAATGACATTAAAATTAAAAAATATTATCAAAAGCGAAAAATATATAAAGTTGTCTGAAAGTAGAAACGAGTCTACAAGCCTAAGTCTTCGTCTTTGGTTTCTTCACTGTCACCTTCTTGACGAGTCGGTTGAAGTGGTGGAAGATAAGCGAAACGAGGTCACATGGTGCAGCTGCGTGCATCATGCCAAATGATGTCAAAGTGGACCCTGGATGGATAGGAGTAGGGTAAGACATGTTGACATTTAGTACTAGAGATAACAAAATCATCTGCATATGCATTATCTACACTACCTGAGCCTCTCAGTACTAGGCTATCATCATGTATTGCTGGCTCTCTTGTATGTATCGTTGGACATCCTTAGGTACTGACAGTGGAAAATTTGGTGGAGTAGATCTAGTACTGGAAGCGGACTTACTCAATTTATATCTGACACCTCTCCTAAATCTACGATGTGTACCGAGAACCTTATCCGCAATATGAGCATCAATGATAGAAGCGGATGAGCTCGAACTGGATTGGGAAGATGTTTGAGACTGAGTGTTCCGAATCTCAAGCATCTTATTCTGCAAAAAACATTAAAATTTGTGTATAGATCATCGCGATTGTCGTCAAGATCTTTGTACTAAAAAAATTTCTACAATTACAAAAATTATCATGACATTATAAATAAATATAAAATTCATAACATTTAATAAATATGACATATTTTTTACCTCGACAATAGGAATGATCTTTCTTTTTTGCTCAACATGAATTGACTTCCAATTTTTATACCAATGATCTACATTCTATTAGACAAGCACGTTAATCAAAAGTCAATTTTTATACCAATGATCTACATTCTATTAGACAAGCACGTTAATCAAACGACAGAAGTATTTTTGATAGTGGTCGACTGAGTGCTAAGTTTCTCCCTTTTGTCAAATTTGATTGGAAGAGGGTTCCTCCTATCTTCTTCAAATAGCTGACGTAGGTTCAATAACTTATTTTCAACCTCACATTCATCCTAATAGGTTTTGTAAAATAAACAAGCGTATTAGCAAGCAGAGTAGGGTCCACATAACCAAAATAATGAAAAATATAAAATTTAATATGTAACAATCAATACCTAACTCGCATAATTGAGGGACTCTGGTAGGACCCTGTTGAGGGTCGACATCTCCATCATTACTATGATAACTAGGCTAAACAATGGCTATGGCTATGTACAAGTATTAATAGTGACGAGTATATTATAATTAAAAAATGTGAAGTAATATTGAAATTAAATTTTAAAAATTCAATCATTAGTAACATAAAAGGTTTGTTATACGATTGAGAATAAAAATAAACAACAATTCTAATCACTATGAAACTTATTACTAGACGAAATTTCATCTACATCATCATTATTGCCATTCTCATCTTCCTCAAACTAGTCTTGTTTATAATCTAATATTGTATCATCCTCAAGTTCAATATCATTTATAAAATTAACATCCCCATGTTCAGTGTTAGTATTGACATTGTTTCCTTAAGCATGAGACATGTAGTTTTCTTGAGGAATAGAAATGGGGTCCAATTATCCAAGATCAACTGTTAGAATAAAATTAGAGGAGTTCAAATCTTGCAGTACATTCAGCTTAACATCGGTCTCATCATTGTCTAGAGTATCCCAACCACTACATTGAGTCAAGCCTCCAACTATTTTTCAGTTAGGGCCATGCAATAAAACATTTATGTAGAAAATTTGCTTTGCTTAAAAAGCATGAATATAAGGTTCATCTTTTTACCACTCAAAATTAATTACAATACGAGTAATATTTTTGCCTATTTGTATCTTCTTTTTTCTGAGGGTCGATATTGAATCATTTACACCTGAACAAGATGATCGATAATTAGATTAAGAAAATGAACTCTTGTATTTTAGATACCCATAAAATATATTGGCATCAAGTCTCAAAACTCAAACTCTACTATTCTGAGTTTTATGTCTAGAGTCTTGATTATATGCTACAAACTGAACACCGTTTATAACATATGTAGAGTAGGACAAAATGATAAAATTTGGTCTAGATGCTAAAGCGTATAAGTCATTGGTTGCTTCAGGACTGCCATTTTATCGTAAATGATACATAAATATGACATAAAATTAACTACAATGATAATAATTTAAGTAATTCTATCAAAATAGACAAAACTACAATGACAACAATTTAAATATACCTTTGTATAAAACCATGATGAAAAATCTCATTTTTGGATTTCATTCAAGTTATTACCACCTTTTTACTGAAGCTCTCTCATATGTCCACTGATGAATAGTATAACACCGAGATTAATAAATTGAGTCAATTAGTCAACAAATTTTATTATAAAATCCAAATATAAATTGACAACACTTACTCTAAATAAATCTAGATTTTAGAACAATAATTCAGTATATACCAAGGAGCCTTCTTATGTAAGTGACCATCAAGATAGATAATATTTGTTTTAACAATTGGACAACAATATGATTGAAAAACTGAAAAATTCGGCTTCAGATTATTCTAAATGAGATCTTTGTTCCTTTTTGGCCGGTTGAACTTATTCTCAACTCGTTACAAGTACATTGAGTAAAAAGTCAAGGCTTCGTCGATAACATAACCTTCAGTAATTGAACCCTCTGGTGATGCTCATTTCATACATAGTTTCTCAACTTCGTTATATAGCACTCTTAAGGATACATCCATTTATAATGAACAGACCCTCCAAATAATACCTCTTTTGGCAAATGAATCATCAAGTGCACCATGATATCAAAAAAAATAAGAGAAAAAATACGGTCAAGTTTGCAAAGAATAAGAACCATGTCAATCTCAGATTTTTCCAAGTCTTTCACATTTAGAGTCCTTGCACAGATGAGCTAAAAAATGTTGCATAACTCAGTTATTATGGATGAGATGTCCTTATTCACAAAAGGATGAATTTTTTGTACCAACAAATGTTACATAATATAGAAATCATGTGATTTTAACCCGATAATTTTTGTATCATTGTCAGTTACATTATTTGGAAGATTACTTACAAACCCATTTGGAAAATTGACAGATTCAATAAACTGACAAAATTTGCATCGATCATGAGCAGTGAGAGTATATTCTGAGTGAGGTATAATTAAATTGTTCCTTTTTTGATGACATATGGCCTTGATCTGATATTTAAATATTCTAAGCCATGCCTTGAGTTCACTATGTCTTTTGATTTTCCTTCAATGCCCAATATTGTACCAAGGATATTATCGTAAATATTTTTCTCAATATGCATAACATTGAGGTTGTGCCTTAGTTTTAGTGATGTTCAATATTCCAGGTCAAAAAATATACTCTTCTTTTTCTAGTTGAGTTCTTCGTTATCTCTTTTTCATTTCACCCTACTATATTTTGGATGTTTACCTAGTACATCAGGTCGCATATGACTGAGTTGTTACAGAATATCTTCATTAGAAAACAACTTTGGTGGACTTCTTCTCTCTATCTTCCTATCAAATAGTGAACTTTTTCGAAATATATGAGATTTTAGAAGGAAACGTCTATGCCCCACATAACAAATCTTTATTCTTAAATGCACTAACAGAGTATCTTCGTTATATGTGGGACATACTTTGTATCCTTGCCCATTTCATCTGGATAAACTACTATGAGCTGAAAAATTATCTATAGTACATATCAATATAACTCACATATTAAACACTTTGTTATCAGCAACATCTCTCGTTTTAAATCCAATATACCATTATTACTTTAGCTCATCCACTAATAGCTTTAGAAATATATTGTTGTCCTTTCTAAGAGATTACAATCTAGGAATTAAAAGAGACAACATAAAATAAGACTCTTTCATACATAGCCAAGACGGTTATAAGTAGTTAAAACCACTGGCCACATGCTATAAGATAAACTCATATTGTTAAATGGATTAAACCCATCAGTAACCAATCCCAAACAGATATTCTGTGGTTCTGAAGCAAAATCTAGATACTTTTGTATCAAAATCTTTCCATACTTCACCGTCAACAAGATGTCTTAATACCCTTCCTTATTTGAACGACCCTTAAAATGCTATTGCATTTCTTTTGCAATATGTTTGGATCCATACAGATACTTTAATAATGATGTTAATGGAAAATACTGTAATACTTTGTGAGATACCTTTTTTTCTTTCGTATTTTTGTCCACTCATCGACTCACCCCATAAACAGGACAATTTTCTATGTCACCATTATAATATGTATCATACCAATAATCTTTTAAATGTATCCAACTCTTATTCACAGGCATCCTCAATGTTATTATTCATAACAACTTAGCGTTCAGATAGAATAATTATTGATGATCATGCAAAATATATCCTAAATCCATCTTATCACTCCATTTCTAAAGGGTAAAATCTTATCCCATTCATGATTACTTTATTATGTAGTATATCATTCACTCAAATATTCACGTCGAAATTCTGGCAGCGTCTCCCTATAGCTCCCCTAAGAGTGCTACCCAGAGAACACAAAGAGATACTATCAGAACTTGACCAAAGAATAATATTTATAAGTAAATGACAACACATAATATGTAATCCTAAACTATCCAAACGAGATTATTTAAGAATTGATATCGTAATGCATAATCTCTCGTTGACTCTTGAACGGATCTAAGGTAATTTCTTTTGTGACTAAAATAATGTATGCATATATTAATGTCACTATGTGTACAACTATGACTACAACCTTTGTCATCATATATCAACTCGTTTGAAATGATCTTGATTATCACAATTATATAACTCTGACTGTGATGATCAAGAACATCCTAAACCAGTTTATATATCGTGACCATTCTAGTGTTTATGATTTAATGAGATATTTCGGGGTTTTTCATTAATTGTAGGAATATTTTAGTTACTATAAGAGTATTTTGGGCATTTTATTATTCTAAGAGTATTTTGGATATTTTGTAAATTAAATGGGTATTTTTGGGTATTTTGTGATAAACCTACTTTTTGTAATTAATTAGTTGTATACCTGGTATCTTGGGTGTAATTATAGTTGTAGGGGTATTTCAAGTATTTTTTTAATTTTATGAGTATTTTAGTTACGATAAGGGTATTTTGAGTATTTTATTATTTTAGGAGCATTTTGGGTACCTTGTGAATAAAATGGATATATTTGGATATTTTGTGAAAATAACCTACTTTTTGGGATAAATTAGCTATAGGGGTATTTTGGATATTTTATTAATTGTAGGGGTATTTTAGTTACTATAAGAGTATTTTGGATATAATTATAATTGTTAGGGTATTTTGAATATTTTATTAATTATAGGAGTATTACTATCTTATTATTTTATCTATTTACTATCCTATTATTTTATCTATTTACATTAATTGTATTTTTATTTTATTTTTTGTTCAGTTTTTCTTATCATTTTAATTCAGTTATAACTACTTAATTACAAAAATTTTCTAAACATTTTACCCTAAAAAGTATTAATTAAATATTTATTTATTAATCAAAATTAATTACTTAAAGTTACTTCAAGATAATCTTATAAAAATATTTTATTCAATTAAATATTTAATTTAATTAATAAATTAATTCATTATTATTTACTTCATTTATTAATTCTAAGAAAATAAATTTCTAATCTAAAAAGTTTCTAACTCATAAACAAAAGTAAAAACTACTAAAAAAATCAAAATTTAACAGAAAAAATATTGAACTAAAATACTCTTCATACTCAATCTTTATCCTCAAAACATATCCACCAATAACTTATCAAATCTAGTATATAATAATCCATTAAAATTTCATATCCAATATTAAAAAGTCCAATAAATATTCGTGTTCCTAATAATATAATAGCAAAATAAAACTAAAACTTAAAAAAAAACTACACCAATATCTAATTTTCCTAATATTACAACATTTATTTTAATTAACACTAAAACAAAACAAAAATATCAATATATAATCATATATATATATATATATATATATATCTAATATCCAAATTTACCTAATATTACAACATATTTTTTTAATTATTTAAATAAAAAACAAATCTCAAATGGATCAAAGATTAACCCATTAACCTTCGAGGGGGAGGTGCTTGACGGGGGTAGCGACGACGACAGTAGTGGCGGAGATGGTGGCCGATGGCAAACTTTAAAAAAAAATAAAACATAAAACAAAATCCAAAATAAAAAGTCAATAACAAAGCAATAGAGAGAGAAAGAGGGAGAACTAGCCAAAAAAAAAACTTACCAATGCAAGAAAGAAGGAGTAGAATTGCAGTGTGTGAGAGAGAAGGATATATATATATATATATATATAGAGAAAGAGATGAAAAAATGAGGAAGAAGGAGATCAATTTCTGGGTATAGAGACCGATCATCTAAATGTCATCGAATTAAAATGAAATGCACAGTTTTGTTTAAAGTCAAAAAATTTATGGCAGTCAATTTAATCGCCTAAAATTTCGTGAAATATATAAAGCAGTGATAATTTTAAAGTTTAAAAATTTATGGCGGTCAATTATTGCTGCTTTAAACCGGATATTTATTTTTGCTTTTGAATGTTTCTTATTAATTATAATTATTTTAATTTATTAATAATAGATAAATCTAAAGCAGCGTTTAGACTATTTTCCAATCTGGTGCGAGTTGGTGCACTCTTTTTAAAGCAGCGACAAGACTTTTCTAGAGAGAAATTTTGGGGTGCTTATCTAAAGAGGCAACATCGTCACTGCTTTAGGCTTTTCTATTTCTGAAATAATATAAAAACTCTAATGCGGTGACTATCTAATATGTCACTATTTTGGAGTCGTCATTCTATAACCTTCTTGTTGTTGTAGTAGATTACAATTATTTTCAATTTCATTCCTTCTTACCAAACAAATGACTAAGTTTTCCTCTTTCTATTAACTTTATTTACAACAATATTATATTTGATATTGTAATAACTATTACTCTACCCAAAAAAATATAAAAAGATAATTATAGTAAGCCACCCTCTTTTATTTTTCTTTCTCCACCCTCTTTTAATTAATTATTTATTTACAAAAATATCCCTTATGAATTAATATGAATATCCTCATATAGCATTAAACAATTAAAACTCGTATCTCACAACACGCCTCCCAATTATGTATAATAATCGTATGATACTTTGCTCCAATTTTTTTTTAACAATAAAAATCAAGAATTTATGTTTTCCTTTTAAAGTTTTTTTTATTGAACAAACAATTAACGTTTTGTNATATATATATATATATATATATATATATACCCCCAAAAAAAAGAAAATATTATATAACTTGTGCTAAGCTGATTGGTTGATCAAGAATTTTCGATAATATGTAGTCAATAGACGGTATGGTTTGAAATTGCCAAGGAAAATACCTAATTATGGTTTATGGAGTGATGATTATGGACTTTTATTCGGTTTCTTTTCTTTTTCTAATTTATTTTGAGTTCTAACAGTTTCAAATAACTGTTGGCCAAGGTTAACGATAATAATAATAATAACTTTGCAAATTTATTTACGTAAAGTTTTTCTTTTGAAAGTGTTAAAAATCATCACTATTTGAACTACATACATTCATGATTAAAATTTTATTTTAATTACAAATTTAGTTATAATTAGAATTAATAAAAAAAGACACATTAATGTTAAATATATATTATTATTTTGAACTTACGTAAGTCCAAATATGATAGTTTAGAACTTCTCTTATCAATCAACGAATAACACCTAATAGGAGAAAGATGAAAAAAGAGAAGAATCCCTAAATCACTTAAATCCTAGAAGGAAGTTTCCTTTTCATTATTTAAAATCACCCAAAATGCAAAAGAAATACTTAAAGACTAGGGGATTTCTAGAGTACGGTATAAAGTTTTAGGCTTATCGATACGGTATTGCTCCCCTAGGCGTGTGATTTTCATCGGATGATAGAAAATGTTGAAGTGCAGTATAAAGAATGCGTGCTTTATCTCAGGAGAGAAAGAGGATTGAACTTCACACCTGGATTTAGCTTTATTCTAAAAATTTTTAAGAACATTTCTAAAGTTTGAAAATTTTCTCTTTCATCTGACCATTTCTTCTGCTACCCTCTCTCTCTCTCTCTCAAAAATTTCTAAATTTTGAAAATTTTCTCTCTCATCTCATCTCTTCTGCTACTCTCTCTCTCTCTTTCTCGTTTTATCTTCTTCTTCACTTTTTAAGGTAAATCTTTTACTTTGGTTTCAAATTACAAGTGTGCTCCAAGAGGTTTCAAATTACAAGTGTGCTCCAAGAAAATAAACAGGAAAATCATAGAATTTAAGAATTTCATAATAATTTTGTGATAATAAACTCCATCTTATTGAATTTTTGAGTGTTGGCAACACTTCAATTTGGGTTTTATTGGTGGGTTTTCCGTTTTCCCTTTAAAGAAGTAAGGATTTTTTTTAAAAAAAAAAAAAAAAGAACTGTCATTTGAAGATAATCTGTTTATATTTCGATTTACGAATTGGGTTTGGATGGAAATAAATGGTCACTCTTTCAGGTGGTTCATGCAAAAACTTAATACACACAAACAATCTGCTTTAATTTAATTCATTTCTTCCTATATACTTTTTTTTTTTCAAATTTTCCTCCCTCAAATCTTCTTCTTTAATCCCTATAATTAACTCCTCACCCATGGAATCAGATTGCCGACAACCATATTTATGGCCTTTCCTGGATATCTGCGTGCAGTGGCTAAGAAGAAAAATAATAGAGTTTCAAGTAGGGGTGGCAATATAGATCATGACACAATAACACGATTCAATTGACTTGAATTGACACAATTAAGTAATTTTTTAATAAATTATATT
Source organism: Parasponia andersonii (assembly GCA_002914805.1). Classification (NCBI taxonomy): domain Eukaryota; kingdom Viridiplantae; phylum Streptophyta; class Magnoliopsida; order Rosales; family Cannabaceae; genus Trema; species Trema andersonii. The sequence continues at coordinate 140,301 of JXTB01000224.1, read as the reverse complement.
AAATAATTATTTTTTTAAAAATATTTTTTCATGAATTTCTTGTAGATAAAATAAAAAACATAAAGCTAATGAATTAGTTTCTATTATTATAATAAAACTTAATTAAAAAAATCGAGTAAACTAACAATTATACTATTTATATATGTTTTGACCCATCAATTTATACGTCGTTTTCGTTAAACATACGTAAGTTAACATGTTAACAATACAATTTAATTAAATTAAATACAATACGACACATATTGTCACCTAGTTTCAAGTCCGCGAGAAATTAAGAATTGAATATCAACAAAGGAATAGGAGAGCATCGCAAAGAAGGGGAGATAAGAAAAAAAAAATCAAGTGTGGGTGGGTGCATAATTTGTTGGATAAAAATGGGTAAATGGGTTAAGGAAACAATTTGGGCTTGGCTTGGGCTTGGAAGCCCAAGTGGATTTTATAGATTAAATTTGTTATAAAACCCATTTTCATGGACCATTTTGAAGCTAAAAATTGAGTGGGATCCACATCTTGTTGATGAAAGATCTTAGTGAATTCTTGTTCTCCTCTGCGAGGAGATCGATTTCGTATATTCACACGCTCAAAATGGTGCACGGATGAATGAGAAATTGTTGCTCAAAAGTGCACCATTGAAATGGAAAATGAAAGGAAAATATTATAATCCCACATTGGTGGGAAATGCATGGTGCAAGTGGTTTATATAGAACCTTGTTTTGTGATGGTGGTAAGAATAACAACCACAGATGCTCTCTCAGGCGCGCGCAGGGGGGGTGCAAATCTTCGGGGTTGGGCCTGAATTTGCATGGGCTCGTGTGTGCCCGCACCTGCGGACACGAATGCCGGGCCGAAACTTGGACCATAGTAAGCCCAACCTTTTGTTGTGGCCTAATATTTTTTTTTTCATTATGAACCAGAATGAATGTTTTTTTTTTCATTATGAACCAGGAACGTTTTGGATCATTATGAACCAGGAACGTTTTGGATTTTATTACCCATAATGACTGGAAAACGTTTTTGAGATTAATAGATTTCTGGTTTTGCTACCAAGTCCCTCCTTGGAGACTATAAAAGGTGAGCTTCCCCTCTTCATTCTACACACCAAAAAAAGAGAACAGAAGCCTTCTTCTCTTTGCCATTCTCTCTCAAGTGTTCTTGAGTTCCTCAGTTTTTTTTTTTTTTTAGCTAGACCTTTTCGAGTGTCTAGAAAATTTTGAGTTCAAAGCTATCCAGTTCGTAGAGTGGAGGTGTTGGTGCTTCACCTGCTGCTCTTCGTCGTTGTATCCTGGGAGACTGACGCTTGCAAATCCTCAAGCATTCTGGTGGAGGGAGCGAATCAGTTTTAAGGACTCTGTGTGGAACACAGCCCTCGACGGTCAACAATCCTTTGTATTGAAGTGCTACCGAAATTCTACTCAAAGTTGGAGCATAATATTTTGGTAACAATATTTATCGAAAATATTTATTATAAACGTTTGTAACCTTATATATTGCATGCTACAACCGGTGTGACAATCTTAAAACTGATTCGATTGCTTTATATAAGGTTTTTGCTAGGTTGCATGTTAGAATTTATTTAATTAAATTCTTTACACTAGGTTGCATGTTAGAATTTATTTGTTAAATTCTTTATGCTCATATATGCAATATATATAATTCTAGTTGTTTGAATAAATATATTGCTCTGCTGCTTTGTTATTTCTATTATTCTTCGTGTGGAATTCTTGTGGAAGAGAATTTGTGTTCTGTCTAAGGAGACCGGGTTTGAAGAGGAAGCAACTGTGACCCCTCCACGTCTTTCCTGGGAGTTTCTTTGAAATTCTGTCTAGGAGGCGGGATTTTAAGTGGGACCTGTTTGTGAACCCTCCGGCCTTTCCTGGGAACAAATTTATACTGAAATTAATAATCTTTGATTGATTAATTTCAGAGATGGCGAACAACAATGTTGATGTTGTCAATGCCGAGAACATGGCTAGTTCTCAACAGCCTGCTGTGGCATCTGCAGTGACAATGTCAGTCCCTGCTATGACTCGAGTGCCAAACCCTCTTTTGACTCCAATGATACCAGCAGGGCACTATGGAGAGAAGCCTGAGAAGTTCAATGGGTTGAACTTCAAAATGTGGCAGCAAAAAATGCTATTTTATCTGACCACATTGAACCTTGCAAGGTTCTTGACTGAAGAGGCTCCAAAAGTCAGAGAAGATGAGCAAGATTTCCAAGTTCTTGCTGCGGTAGATGCTTGGAAACAATCTGACTACCTATGCCGAAACTATGTAATGAATGGTTTGACCGATTCATTATATAGTGTATATCGTAATAAGAAAACGGCAAAGGAATTGTGGGAGTCATTAGACCATAAATATACAACTGAGGATGCTGGTTCCAAGAAATTTGTGGTGGGACGCTTCCTCGATTATAAAATGGTCGACTCAAAAACTGTAATCAGTCAAGTTCAGGAGTTTCAATTGATTCTCCATGAGATTCAGGCAGAAGGGATGGCCCTTTGTGAACCCTTCCAAGTA
>JXTB01000224.1:2888-122777 GCA_002914805.1 Parasponia andersonii | reverse complement strand
ACTAGAACTTTTGATACTTTTCAAATAAATTAAGGAATTTCCCACCTTTGTGAAATTCCCCTTCTGCCACTAGCCCGGATTTTGGGTCGTGACAAACCAAATCCCCTTTCTCTGCCTGCAGAAATGACGATGGAATTTCCACCTCGCACCCCAATGATCTTAGCAAGGATATCGACTATCTTCGCCGCGAGAACGCCGAGCTCCGATCATTCAATGATGAACTAATCAAGCTCATCTCTTCACCGACGGCCTTCCGAGGTTTGGCTACTAGTGGTGAAATAAATTTTATGGGTACTATAATCGGTATTAACTAGATTAAATAGATTTTATGGCTACTAACGGTGAGTGTAAAAGAGAAAAGAGAGAGGAAAGAGTCATTAATGGAGACTGATTGAGCAGGAGTTTGATACATTGAAAATAAAGTTATAAGTGTAGTAAGGTGCTTAGTAGTTTAGATAGACATGCATAAAATGGGCATTTTGATTTCAACTAGACGAATATAATGACTCAAATGTGGGATGTATTGATACACCCAAAACATGGGGATTATTGAAGTCCCCGTCCTATATATATTTCCTAATTGGGAAATTTGAAACCGTTACGCAAGCACTTACTTCATTTACTCTGTATTTGACTTCTCATTGAATATATAGGAACTGGATCTTAGTACCAGCTCACGGATTCTTGGTTCCGAAAAAAAAAAAAAAAAAGATCTGTAATCAGAAGGGAGAAAGCCATAAATCTAGAGTTATAGGAATATATCTTACGTACCATCGCATACAGAAAAGCATTATTAACGAAGACACTCAAAAGATAAGTAGAGAAATCCACCTAGTTAGAGAGCGAGATTGCACTATAGGCAATAAAACGACGACTCTAATTGTCGCCATTTTAGTTAAAATATAAAGTAGCGACAAATTAGATAGTTATCGTTTTAGATTATTTATATTTTTGAGAAATAAAAATAACTAAGGTAGCGGTACTTGTCGCCTCTCGTCAAAAATTCCCTCAAAAAATGTCTAAAGCGGCGACAAGGAGTGTGCCAACTAGTGCCAGATTGGAAATAGTATAAAAATATCTTCTCTAAAACGGCAACAATAAATATAAATAGTTACTACTTTAGATTAATCTATTGTTAATAAATTAAAATAAATATAATTATTGTAAAACATATAAAAGTAAAAAATAAAAATCAGATTTAAAGTGACGATAATTGTCCTCGCTTTAAATTAGGATATTTAAAGTGGCAAGATATGTCGCTATTTTAAGTTTTCAATCTTTAATTGTCATCGTTTTGGATATTTTGCAAAAATTTAGGCGATCAAACTGATTGTCTTAAATTTTTTGGCTTTAAATGAAACAGTGTGTTTTATTTAAAACGGTGACATTTAGATGATCGCTTTTTATACCAAGAAATCGATCTTCTTCTTCCTCATTTTTTATCTCTCACTCCTTTCTCTCTCTCTCTACCCAGAAATCGATTTCCTCTTGTATTGGTAAGTTTTTTTTTTTTGTTATTTCTCTCTCTTTCTATCTCTTTTCTTTTGTTATTTATTTTTTTTGGATTTTTTTTTGAAGAACGCTACAGCCACCTCTGGCCCACGGCTACTGTTGCCACTGTCGTAATCGCGACCGTGAGCCACCTCTTAAAGGTTAATAGGTTAGTTTTTGATTAATTTTTTTATTTAAATAATTTAAAATGTATGTTGTAATATTAGTTAAATTTTGATATTATATATATATATATATATGATTATGTGTTGATATTTTAGTTTTATTTTAGTATTAATTAAAATAAATATTGTAATATTAGGAAAAATTAGATATTATTGCAGTTTTTTTTTAAGTTTTAGTTTTATTTTGATATTATATTATTAGAAATATAAACATTTATTGGGTTTTTTGATATTGGATATGAATTTTTAATGGATTGTTAGATTATATAATTAGTTTTATTAGATATTTAATTATTAGATATTAGATTATTGATTCTTGGATTATATTATTACTTTTATTGAATATTATATATTAGATATTGGTGGATGTTTATGTTTTGAGAACGTGGATTGAGTATGAAGAATTATTTAGTTGGATATTTTTTGGTGTTAAATTTTGATTTTTCTTAATATTTTTTATTTCAGTTTATGAGTTAGAAACGTTTTAGTTTAGAATTTAATTTTATTAGAATTAATAAATGAAATGAATAATAATGAATTAATTTGTTAATTGAATAAAATATTTAATTGAATAAGATATTTTTAAAAGATTATTTTGAAGTAACTTGAAGCAATTAATTCTGATTAATAAATCAATATTTAATTAATAATTTGTAGAGTAAAATGTTTAGAATTTTTTTTAATTATGTAGTTAAAACCAAATTAAAATATTAAGAAAAAAGAACAAAAAAATAAAAATACAATTAATGTAAATAAATAAAATAATAGGATAGTTATACTCATATAATTAATAAAATACTTGAAATACTCCTTTAATTATAATTATACCCAAAATACACTTACGAGTAATTAACTACAAAAAGTAGATTATTTTCACAAAATAACCACAAAAAATATTTAATTCACAAAATGCCTAGAATACTCTTATAGTAACTAAAATATTCTTACAATTAATAAAATTTCTAATATACCCCTACAAATAATTTTTCCCAAAAAGTAGATAATTTTCAAAAAATTCCCAAAAATGCCCATTTAATTCACAAAATACCCAAAATATCCCTAGAATAATAAAGCACCAAAAATACCTTTTTATTAAATAAAATACTCAAAAAATACCCATTTAATTCACAAAATATCCAAAATTTCCCTAGATTAACAAAATACCCAAAATATCCTTATAGTAACTAAAATACTCATAGAATTAGAAAAATATCCAAAAGTACCCATTTAATTCACAAAATACCAGAAATGTTCCAGGAGTAATAAAATTTCCAAAATATCCTTTTAGTAAGTAAAATACTCATAAAATATCCAAAAATACCCATTTAATTCATAAAAGACGTAAAATACCACTAGAATAATAAAATACCAAAAATACTCTTACATATACTCTTAAAAAACACGAAATACTCTATTAAATCATGAACACTAGAGTGGTCACGATACATAAACTGGTTTTGAATGTTCTTGATCATAACATTTAGAGTTATACAATTATGATGATTAATATCATTCCAAACAAGTTGACATGTCATGACAAAAGTTGTAGTCACAATCATAATGTGTACATTTGTACATAATGATTTTAATACATGCATGTACTATTTTAGTCACAAAAAAATACCTTAGACCTGTTCAAGAGTTGATGAGAGATTATGCATCTCGATATTAATTCTTGAATTGTCTCATTTGGATAGTTCGGGACTACACGTTATGTATTGTCGTTCACTTATAAATATTATTCTTTGGTCGAATTCTGATAGTGTGTTCTCTGATTGTGTATGTATGTACCACACTCAAGGGAACTGGGGGGAGATGCTACCGGAATTTTGACGTGAATAGAAAAAAATTTGAGTGAATGATGTATCACATAACAACTAATCCTGAATGGGATAAGGCCTTACCCTTTAGAAATTGAGTAATAAGGTGGATTTAGAATGCGTGTTGCATGATCATCTATAACTATTCTATCTGAACACTAAGTCATTGTGAATAATAACAATGAAGATGTATGTGGATAAGAGTTGGATATATTTAAAAGATTATTAGTATGATGCATATTATAATATGTCAATGACCAAGGCAAAGTTGAATGCCCTTGTCTAACATGTCAGAATATATTGCATCAGACTATTGAAACGTTGGAAGTACATTTGATAGACAACATGTTTGATTCATCATGTACTAACTAGATCTTCCATGGAAAAGTTGTTGATATTCGTCTTCCTCGTAATGATGTTCATGTAGAAAATGTTAATCTGATAAATGAGATGGTAGATATATTGCAAGAATCTATTGGGCCAAAAAATGCATATAATAGTGAAAATGAGTATGATATGGGAGATGAAGTGGCAATGAGACCATCTGTATCTAGCTAATAAAATGATGAGTTATTCTTTGAAGTAGAAGCTAAGTTGTATCCAGGATGCACTAGTGCTCATTTTTGAACTTTTTGGTCAAATGTATGCATTTGAAAGTAATGTATTGGTGGACTAATAAGTTATTTGATAGTTTATTAAAATTATTGAAGAATGTATTTCCAGCTAATAAGAAGATACCACGATCACATAATGATACAAAGAAGTGGATGTCTAAGTTAGCTTTGGGAGTCTATTTATATATGCCGATATGACAATGTATTATTTTGAAAGGAGAATAGTGATATAGAGAATTTTCCTATTTGTGTTACAAGTCGATGGGTAGATAAAAATACGAAGAAAAATAAGGTACCTCACAAAGTATTATGGTATTTTTTATTAACACCACGATTGAAATATCTGTATGGGTCTAAACACACTGCAAAAGAAATGGAGTAGCATTTTAATGGTTGTTTAAATGAGAAAGGGGTGTTGAGACATCTTGTTGACGATGAAGCATGAAAATATTTTGATATAAAGTGTCTAAATTTTTCTTTTGAAACACAAAATGTCCTTTTGGGATTGGCTACTGATAGGTTTAATCTACTTGAAAACATGAGTTTATCTTATAGTATGTGGCTATGGTTTTAATTATTATAACCGTCCTTTGTGGTTATGTATGAAAAAGTCTTAATTTATGATGTCCCTTTTAATTCCTAGTTGCAATCTCCTAGAAAGGATATTGATATATTTCTAAGACCATTTGAAGACGAGTTGATGCAATTATGGCATATTGGACTTGAAACGAGAGATGTCATAGATAACAAAATGTTTAAAATGTGAGCTGTATTGATATGGATTGTAAAAAAATTTCACCTCATAGTAATTTATCTTGATAGAGGGGGCAAGGATATAAGGCATGTCCTATATATAACGAAGATACTCTGTGAGTGCGGTTAAAGACTTGTTATATGGGATATAAACATTTCCTTCCAACATGCATTTCAAAAAAGTTCACTATTTGATGGGAAAATAGAGTGAAGAAATCCAACAAGGGTATTTTCTAATGAAGATATTCTACAACAACTTAGTTATGTGTAACCTGATGTACTAGGTAAACATCTAAAATGTGGTGGAGTAAAATAAAAAAGAGACAACGAAAAACTCAACTACAGAAAGAAGAGTATATTTTTTGAGCTTGAATATTGGTCATCACTAAAATTAAGGCAGAATCTCGATGTTATGTATATTGAGAAAAATATGTACAATAGTGTTCTTGGTACATTATTGGGTATTGAAGGAAAATCTAAGAACATAGTGAATATAAGATGTGACTTTGAAGATTTAAATATCAGATCAGAGTTACATATTGTCAAAGAAAGGAACAAGTTGAATATACCTCATGTAGAGTACACTCTCACTATTAATAATCGACGTAAAATTTGTTAGTTTATTAAATTTGTTTTCTTAATGGGTTTGCAAGTAATCTTCGAACCAATGTAATTGATAATGATACAAAAAAATTATCGAGTTGAAATCGCATGATTGCCATATTATTATGCAATATCTATCGGCATCCAGAATTTGTCCTTTTATGAATAAAGACTTTGCATCGACAATAACTAAGTTATGCAATTTTTTCCAACTCATATGTGCAAGGACTCTAAATGTGAAAGACTTAGAGAAATCTGAGGTTGACATAGCTCTTATTTTTTGCAAGCTTGACTGTATTTTTCCTCTTGCTTTTTTTGATATCATAGTGTATTTGATGATTCATTTGCCAAAAGAGACATTACTTGGAGGACTTGTTCATTATAGATGGATATATCCTTATGAGCGTTATATAAAGAAGTTGAAAAACTACATAAGTCGAGCATGACTTGAGGGTTCAATTACTGAAGGTTATTATTTTAACGAAGGCTTGACTTTTTGCTCAATATAGTTGCAAGGAGTTAAGACTAAGTTCAGCAGGTTAGAAAGGAACGAAGATCCCGTTCAAAATGGTCCGAAGCTAAGTTTGTCAGTTTTTCAATCATGTTACAGTCCAATTAGTAAAAAAAAATATTGTCCATCTTGATGATCACCTGTGTAAGAAGGCTCACTGGTATATACTGAACAATTGTCTTGAAATCCAGATTTATTTAGAACAAGTATTATGAATTTATATTTAGATTTACTAATACAATTTGATCGTTAATTGAATCTACTTATTAATCTCGAGATTATACTCTACATCAGTGAGCATATAAGAGAGCCTCAATAAAAAGGCAGTAATAGCTTGGATGAAATCCAAAACTTAGAGTTTTCATCTTAGTTTTTTACAAAGGTATACTTACATTTTAGTCATTATAGTTTTGTCTATTTGGATATAATTACTGAAATTATTTTCATCGTAGTTAATTTTATGTTGTATGTTGATTATCAAATATATCATCTACGACAAAATGGCATCTCTAAAGCAACTAATGAGTTATACACTTTAGTATCTGGACCAAATTTCAACTTTTTATCCTACTCAACATGTGTTGTCAATGGTATCCAGTTTGTAGCAAATAATCGAGACTCTAGACGTAAAACTTAGAATAATAGAGTTTGTATTCCAAGATTTGATGGCAATACATTTTATGGGCGTCTAGGAGAAATAGAAGAATTCACTTTCATAAACCAATCATTTTTCATCTTATTTAGGTATAAATGGTTCAACACTGACCCTCGAAAGAAGAAGATACAAATGGAGAAAAATATTACTAGTATTGCAATCAATTCCGTGGGGTACAAAGATGAACCTTACATTTTTGTTTTTCAAGCAAAGCAAATTTTCTATATGGACGACTTGTTATATAACTCTAATTAGAAAATAGTTGGAGACTTGACTCAACATAGTGGCTTGGGTATTCTGAAAAATGAAGAGACCAATGTTAAACTAAATGTGCTGCAGGATTTGAACTCCTCTAATTTAATTCTAATAGTTGAATTGGACATCTGGAGCCTATTTCTATTCCTTAAGAAAATATCATGTCTCATACTCAAGAAAACAATGTCAATATTAATTATGATACTGAAAAGAGGGATGATGATTTCGTAAATGATATTGAACTTGAGGATGATACAATATTAGATTATGAAAATGACAAGTTTGAAGATGACAATGATAGTGATGATGATATACATAAATTACCGTCTAGTAACGAGTTTGATAGAGATTAAGATTGTTGTTTATTTTTATTCTTATTCATGTAAAAGACCTCTTATGCTATTAGTAATTGAATTTTTAGAATTTCATTTCATTATTACTCTACACTTTTTAATTATAATATACTTGTCACTATTAATACTTGTACATAATCATGGTCGTTATTGAGCCTAGTTATCATAGAGGTGATGGAGGTGCCGACCCTTTACAGTGTCCTACCAGAGTCCTTCAATGATGTGAATAAGGTATTATTCATTATATATATATATATATATATATATATATTAAGTTTTGCTTTTTCATTACCTTAGAATATGTGTGCTGGTATATTGACAAAACATTTAAGAAAAATCATACATATATGCAAACTATGGAGAACATATGATCACATCATAAACGCAGTGGAAAAATTAGCAGATTTAGGTTTTAAAATTTTTAATATGAAAATAGTTTTCATAACTATAGAACATGTATATATCATATATAAGATCGTGTATAACATAAATCAAATCTAGATACATAAACCCTAGAGATGAGATTAGGGGTTACCTCTTCTAGCGTGCTCCTCTTTGATCTCCTTGTTGATAGTGATCAAATCTCTAACCCAAGATCATGTTGTCTATGTTCCAACTCTAGGCTGATGAGGTGAGTGGGCACCAAGTTGAATCGTTTGTTGGAAAACGATTAAGAACATCTTTTTACTCCTTTGGAATATTGAGACATGAGATGAGAATGTAAGATTACAGGAAACTTTTTTTCTCTTTTTCTCTCAGCCCTTGGCCGAATTCTCCCTCTCTCTTTCCCTCTGTTTTTCGTGTAACACAATTAGGGTTTCTATGCAGTTTTTTTTTTCTCTCATATATCTTATATATATAGGGCCAAAAACTGCTAATTCCAGTCCGACTAGGATTGGACTTGTTCTTTTATTAGGGCTATGGGTATATTTTTATAAATATGTCCAACTCATGTAACTTATTTATAAAAATACTAATTTTTATGTAGAATCATTATTTTATATACTTTTATAAAACTAATTTTACAAATACCGCCAACTAATTAATGAGTTTTGTTAAGCTAGACAAGGGACCTAATGGATCCAAATAATCTAATCTCCAATGGTATGATAAAATACATAATAACTCTTATTATGGTATTTATATAAATAATATTAGTAAAGTGACACTTCACTAAAGGCCTAATACTGCACTCTTAGATTAAATATCATGTCTTTTATAGAGATTTAATCAACTAGCCTTAATTAACCAATCTATCTAGCATGTTCTATACCATATATAGAATCCCTATACAATGTCGTAGTTGGATATATAAAATTAATGTAATACCCTTCCAACACATATTTACCTTTTAAGTTACAATCTTTCTATCAAGGAATAATGTTGTCAATAATTTTGTTCTCAATGGTCATTTAGACAAAATTATTAACCAATTCACAAAGTAAATACTAAGATCTTAGATTTTATTATTCCGTGAATCTTGAAAGACTTAAAAGTGGCATTAATATATAATGTCCTTAACTATTTGGTGTTCTTGTTAATTTATAAGCCATAATCTCTAATATACTGGAGTTCGTTTCTAATTTCACAGAGATTAGTCTTTTAATAAATTAAAAAACTACAACCTATGAAAGTAAGTCTAGTCAAATATCAAGGATTAAGATTTACATGCTAAGAGCTAATTTGTGGTAATACTAAGAATTGAGTTACAGCACTCTAATTCTTTGGATTACCTGGTCCAGTTCAATATACGTAACTTATTTATGTTGTACTAATGTTTCTATCTGAAATCAAATACTTCAATGATTTGAGACACAGTATTTTATTAAGACAGACATACACTATAATCTTTAGTAAATAAAGTATTTCATCTTTATTTACAGATTGTGAACTAGTTAATTTAGACTTTTGATAAAGAAACAAGTCTCCCCATAATTAATACTTATTCATGTTTGTTTCTTTACACACAAATAAAGTTATGGAATCTTTTTCAGATAAATAAACTATTCAACAGAGATAGTTTAATATAACAAATATCATAATTGTATATAAGAGAAAGTTTTTTTACACTAAAAGGATAAAATTAGAAATCTAATTTTTTAGGGCAAATATCCCAACAATGTGGTCCTTAGCCTGCTTACTAATATGCTTATTTATTTTGCAGATCCTATTAGAAGGAATGTGAGGTCGAAGAGTAGGTCATTGAAACTACGTCAGCTATTTGAGGAAAGGGAGGAACCCTCTTCTGATCAAATTTGACAAGACAGGAGGCACTTGGCGCCCAGTTGACAACTATAAAAAAGACTCCCCTCATTTAATTGACGTGCTTGTCCAACAAAATATGGATACTTGGTATAAAAATTAGAAGTCAATTCCTACTGAGAAGATATGGAAGATCATTCCTATTGTCAGGATAAAAAATATATCATATTTATTAAATTTTATAAATTTTGCATACAATTATAACTTAATGAAAATTTTTGCAATTATATGAATTTTTTGAGTACAAAGATCTTGATGACGACAATGATAATTTAGCTAATGTCAGAGATGGCATCCTTCAGATTACGACAGGTATATATACCAACTAGAAGACTGAGCTTAATAAGTATTTTAGGTTTTTTTAGGGGTGACAAAAATACTCTTGACTTAGCGACGAGATGTCCTTAAGTAGCTAACGAGATGGATGTCATGACAAGGGAGCCTTGTTGCGACCTTTTTGACTCTCCAGATTTAGGATTAGTGTAATTATGAATTATTCATTTATTATTAAGTAATAAAATATTATATTATAATTAATTTTTTTTCATAAAGATGATGTCTAAAAGAAATGTTGCAAATAGGGTGTATCAGTTAGTAGTGAGTAAATAGGGAGTCACTTCTATTGCTCACAAACGATATAAGAAGGTAATAAAATTACGATTTTTCTTATAATATTTTTTATTTTTGAAATATTGAATTTTAATAATAAATTATGTCCCTTTAAATATTTTTACAGTGCAATCATACTACTAGCGAGCTTTAACTAGTTGTTGAGAGTTTCAGGGATCACTACTTTACTAAGCGGACTAGATGACTTAGTACACAGTTTGAGACTAATTACATATGTTATTAATTATTATTTTTTTAAACAAAATCTCTATTTTTTTACATACAAATTGTAATATTTTTGCAGAATAAGATACTTAAGATTTAGAACACTTAGTCTCAAGTATCTTTCTAATCTAGTCCGAGCTCATCTGCTTCTATCACTTATGCTCATATTGCGGATGAGGTTCTTGGTACACGTCGTAGATTTAAAAGAGGTGTCGGATTTAAGTTGAGTAAGTCCACTTCCAGTATTAGATCTACCCCACCAAACTTTCCAATGCTAGTACCTGATGATGCTTAACAATACATACAAGAGAGCTAGCAATACATGATGATAGCCCAACAATAAGAGGTGGCTACTCAGGAGATAATCACTCAACAATAGCGATTAATAGAGACTCAGATAGCACATATGCAGAGGATTTTGTCATTTCTAGTACCAGATATCAACATGGCTAGCTATTCTTCTATCAATCCAGGATCCACTTCGATATCGTTTGGCATGATGCCCCCGCTCCCGCCCACGCCACTACTACCTCGTTTCACCCATTTTCCACTGACTCATCAAGAAGATGATAGTGAAGAAACTGAGAACAAAGATTTAGGCTTGTAGATTCTTTTATACTTTCAGATAACTTTATATATTTTTAGTGTTTGACAATACTATTAAATTTTAATATCATTTAAAATATTGTTTTATTTATTTTTTATTAATTATTAATTTATTTGTTTACCTTAATGTATTTTTTATTTATTTAAATTTGAATTAATTTTTATTATTTAATAATTAAATATTTAAAATAATTAATTAAAAACAAAATTCTATATAAAGCAGTGACAATTAGGTTACTAATTTAATTAATTATTTAATAAAAGAAATTTGGCCATAAAATGGCGATAACTAATAAAAATATAGTGGCGATAATTTCGAAATTGTCGCCATTATTGGTTTGCCAAATAATATTTCAATTGACTTTTTATTCGCCGCTATAAATTATTTAATATGGAGACCACTCATATCGCCACTTTAGGTGTCTATACCAGCGAACCTTTAGCGACGACTCTAAAGCAGGAATATTGTCTAAAGTAGCGACACTGGACTTTAATGTGACAATAAATTTTGCCGCTCTATGCCTATTTTCTTGTGGTGTGGGTGTAGAAATGAATAACAAAGTCATCATTCTTCAAGTGAAAATATGGTGACTAGGGCTCAATTTGGTTTATCTTTTGAACAAGCTAAAAGTATTTTTGAATAATCTGTGGACAAAAAAGTGTTTTTGGTAAAAACCTAAAAATTCAGATTATTTAATAATTTTTGACAAAGCTACAATCAAAAGGCAAAGTTGGCTTAAGACAGCTTTACTTTTTAAATTATACAAGAATCTGCACTATTTTTTAATGAATAAATCATAATAGCTAAAATACCCTCACATAAAAGCAAAAATGCCAAATATTTAATTGAGTTTATTTTCATATCAATTTTTTTTTTAAAAGTACTACTATATTTAAATCATAATTGACTAAAATACTCTTCATATTGGTTATTTTGAAGTAACCAAATTAATTTTTTATTGAAATTTTAAATTCAGATGAAAATAAAGTAAATTAAAATAAAATAAAATAAATTTAATTGAGTAACTAATTTAGTATGTACAAATATACATAATTGTGAAAAATACTAATAAGCTTTTTCTATAAATATACATAATTGTATACTGATATTTATTTTGGTCATTTTATATTTGTACAACAATTCACCTGTATAGTTTACCAAACACTTTAATATAGCTTTTTCAAGTCATAACACTTTAAAATTATAGTTTACCAAATACTCAGTAACTTTACGTCACAACAAATTTTTCTTTCAATACAGCTAAAAATATTTTTCTTAAAATTTATAACTCTACCAAATTGGCCCTAGATCTCAAATTATATTTGATCGAGGACCATTAACAGTAAAATACATTAAAAAATGGGTAAAGTACTACACATAAAAAAAATTGATCATTCGAACCCGAAAGTGAATGTAAGTGTGGGAACATGTACTTATTTTTTTCTTATTCAAAGCAAAGAAAGCAAAAAAAAATGTACCAACTTTTACTTCTATTTATTGTTCTCGTGTAACAAGTTCTATATGTACATATATTACTTGTCACCACTTGATGTAGTAGATTTCATATAGTCCAAGTAGCACCAGTTTATTAGTTATAATCACTCAGTAATATGTTACTATATCAAGTGTTGCCTAATACCATTGGTGCCGATAGTATTGCTCATACAAATTGCTTAATTTGAGGTAAGATGATGATTTGACTATTTTTTTTATTTATTCGCTAGTAATTATAGAAGTAATAGTTGTAATATCTGATTTATTTAAAGGACAAAAGAGTAATTTTAATGTAATGGCATCTTAGTAATTTAAAATTTTAGATTATTTAATTAAAATATCTGAAATATTTAATTTAAAGTATTTAAGTTGAATTTGGACTATATAAAGTCTAGGTGTATTTAGATTAAATTGAAAAAAAATTTGAAAATCAGGGGCTAAATTGTAAATAATTAAGAGTGAAATTGAAAGAATATTTTAAAATTTGGGCAAAAATATAACTATTGAAATAGTGCCCTACCAACCATTCCATGCCACGTGGCCACTAACTTTACTAGTTTTCTTTAAATCCCTCAACTCTCTCTTTCTTTCTCCCTCAAGTCCCCAATGACTCTCTCTCACCCTCTCATGGTTTCTCTCCCAAAGATCAACGCCGGTGTTGAGTTAGCACCGGAGCTCCGAATAGCCACGTCCCCATAACCGGAAAACGTCACACCACCCTTGCCTGGCCACTGTCGCATGGCCAAGGTGCGAGAAGAAACTCGCAAAACCGTAGCTCTTTGCGACGGAATTCCCCCTAACATCAAACTCAAAGAGTTTTAGCTGTAAATCATTACTTTCACTAGAGTTGGTGAGAATTTCTTTATGGCCATTTTCATCAACTAAGAAGTTAATATTTTGTTAGTACTATTGAATTAATTTATGTCATTTGAATCTTTTGCTTTGATAATGGTATAATTGGAGGTATAAGAAGAAAGAATTGTGGATTAGAAATTAAAAATGATTTTAAGACTTTTTCAAATTTGAAAATGGTATTTTTCTAATTATTTCCTAAACATGATATTTTTGTAATTATTTAAGCCTTAAAAACTATTTGAGCAGGAAGAGGAGAATTAACAATGAACAGATATGATTATATTGTGGTCAATCTAAATTTGGAGACAGTGAAACTTCGAATTGAAAATAATATGGCGCTTTTCTAAATACTTCCAAAATGGTATTTTCATAAACTAATAAGAATTGAGCTGAAAGTTTGTTAAATTTTGAGAATGGCCTTGGGCTGCAAAGAGAAAAATGATATCTTTCTCAACATTTCTTAGAAATAGTGTATTTATAAATAGCCAGAAATATTTTTATTTTCCTAAATATTTTGTAAAGGCGATATTTTGTAGCTTCCGAATTTTTAAGCCCATTTGAGGCTTAAGACCTCAAAACTGAATTTCGATTTCGAATTTGGACTCAGTGAGGTTAAGAAATGAATTTTGATATAAAATATAACTTTTGTTTTTAGGTGGCACAAAAATCAAGGCACATGACTCGTGAATAGTACTAGTTTACGTGCCACGAGATGGTTCCTACGTCGGGATCCAAATTTGATAAATTATATAGTATTTTTGGGTGCTCTGAATTCAGTGGTAACTTCTGTTTATCAATTTGATGCTCCATTAGAAAAGTCACTTTTTCAAATGAGCTTACCAAGATCCCGAAACAACCGTTCGAGTACCTAAGTGACCAACAAAAGTTTCTTCGAGCGTTAGTATATTAGTATAGTTATCATATTGAGGTAGAGGTTCCATTACCTAGTTTTATAGTTATTTTGATTTATAATTACATTATAATTGATTTATGAAAAATCGTGAATTTTACAATAATTGATAAATTGTTGAAACACATTGGGTTATACTGGGATTAGACAGTCTGGATTTTTATACATATTTTTTAATTATGATTATGGGATAATACAATAGTATGCTGCCTATATTACAATAAATCCCAGAATAATACCAAGTGGAATTTTAAAACATGATTTGATTAATATATTGATGCATGGTTATTATGAACTGCTAAATGTTGTACATATGATAGGATTATACATGAAATACATCTTAGGCATCGCGGTGTTTAGTGGGCAGCCAGTACCCCCACCCTCAATTGGAGCTCGTAAATCCGCAAGAAGTCTTCTGATTATGCCCCACTTAGTAGGCGTAGGCATTCAGTTGCCCCTCCATTTCGGTAAGTACTGATATATGGATGTTTCTCTGGTTTTTTAGGATAGGTATAAGGCAGAAGGTACTTAGTACACATAGTACAAATTACTCTAGTTCGTAATGAGAGGATATGAGCTCATGGGATGAGACTATTTATGACATATTAAATGATATAGTTTTAGTTTTAATTTTGAATATGTGAATATTCTGGATATCAATTATTCTATAAACTTAGTTTATAAATAGATTTTGGAAAAGATATTAACTATGTAAGTTTGGTAAAATTGTATTTATTCAAAAAGGCAATTGAATTTCTACTAAGTATGTAAATGCTCATCCCCTATTTCTCTCACTTTCAGGTATTCGTCTATTTATTATATTTCTCCTGGTGGTTAGACAAGCTCTGTAGCTTATACTTACATTTCTACTTTTATTCCCTAGTAGGTTTCTATACTCTGTTAAATTCTTTTCTTTGTCTAATTATTTAGCTAAGATCAATAAATTTATTAAGTGGATGTATGAGGATAGTTTTATTATTAATTTGAAAACTCGAAACTTCAAGTAATTTTATATAAATTATTTTGGACATTGGACTAAATTTTTCAGTTAGACTCACTTTACCAAAATTTATAATTTCTCATTAAGTATTCCAATAAGATAGCTGGAAATTTTCTTGAACTTTATCAGGTATTTTTCTTAAGTAATTTAAGACTAATAAGAATTTTAATAGTTATAGAATTTATAATGATTTGAGGACTAAAACAAAACTATCTAATACTTGATTTATCTCAAATTTTATAAAATTAATATTTTATTATATGTTCACTTAAAATTACTAAAAATCATGAATTTCATTTTCAATAACACCATTTTGCAACATGACTTACAAAAACATTCCCCAAATTAAATTAATATTGCTGGTCGATTGTGGCTTACCTATATACGTAGAATTTGAAAGCCATCTAAATTCAATCATCAGAAATTACACGGTGGTCCGCCAATAGGTGAAAAAATAAACAAAAATATCATAACAACATCGAGAACAATAAGTATATATGAACATATAGGAAAGAAAAAAAAGTGCTATAATTGTATTACACCAACCATGCAATTACAGAAAGAACTAAAACTAGTAGTTATTTGTCTAAAAAACTTAAGGCTTGTTTGGTTGGTATTCTGTTTTAGTGTCTCCAAAACATTGGTTTGGAACTAGAGGTTTGGGGATGAGTGGCTGAAAACTATAATTTGGAAAGTCGTTTGGTTAAATTATCTATTTCCAGTTTTGGAAATTAAAAATTGTGGATCTGTGTTTGGTTTGGTTTTCAAATGAGAAACTAAAAAGGATATCCTTTTTTTTGGATGATTGGGGTAGGTGAAAGAATTGAACTCAATAACTAAATATCTGAGATGTGCGTGATTATCAATCAAACAAAGTCTATGACCATAAAATAATATCTTTTCCATTAACATGAGAATCACGAATATATTTTTAGCCTAGAGTTTAGATCTAGCATAAGGGACATTCACCAATCAATAACAAACCGCTATATATATATATAAGCCTCTTAGCAATTTTACAAAAAATCAATAATCTAACTTGTACAAGAACAAATGTCCAAGACTACAGCACACTCTTTTTCGTACACAATAAAAGTGTAAATACAATAAGGAACTTAATACTAATAAGCAGACGAAGAATTCAATAAAATTTTTAACAAAATCTTGACTTCATCAAGTTTTTTTGAGAATGAGTTGCTCTATTCTAGAAGTGTAAATATGGACGGTCCGACCCAATCTGATAATCTAAAATATAGATTCAGTCCGACTCTATAGTCTAAAAATTAAATACCGAGACGAGCCGAGCAAGCTAAATAATATTTTATAAAAATATCATTTTTTTAATAATAATTACAAAAGCAACAAAAACTTCTTTTGAAAAAAATAAAAATAAAACAGGACCACTAGGCTGGGCAGGCGGACTCACTCTCTCGTCCCATGGCCTGGCTCATACTTGCAGCCACTTTATTCTTTGGATTTGCAATATTTCACTGAAGCCTTTCTCCACCATGGTCAAGCTAGCCGTCTTCAACTTGGCAATAGGGGCAACTATGAAAAGATCAATAAATTGTACTTATGCTAAAGGATCACAATAAGAGGACCTGGAAGAATGTAATTTGGAAAAAAAATGAAGAGATTTGTGAAACATACATCTTGTCTATCTCGTGAACAAGTTTTCGGAGGCATAAGTTTAATAAATAATTTCATTGATTGTAATTAATGTCATGATTTATCTATAATATTTTTTTTTGTTTTATCTTTGTACTAAATTTGTTATTCATAGACAGTTGATAAAGTTATACCGAGAAAGGATCGATAAGTCCTCTTAACTTTCAAATTTAACAGAGTAATTTTTAATAGTTCATTAATTTTTCTTGTTTTATGAGTACTTGTGGATTTGTAATAATATTATCGATATAGAACTCTGTTAGAGTGTATTCTGTACCATCGAGGGCACTATAGATAGAAAAGTTCGATCAAAAGCCAAAAATAAACAAAAAAAAAAAAAAGCCTTTCTTGATTACAATTTATACAATGAGTATTCAATGTTCAATCATCGGCAAACAACTTACCGTACTATAGTTATTCCATCTAACATGTTAATCAATCGTATAGGAAATCCATAGGCATGATATTTTTAGTGGTATATATCAATTAATATTTAAAATTAAAGAAATATAATACTTTCATAAAACTAATTAACGAAATGCTTGAGTGACTTAAGACCCATCATAAAATTAAACAAGTCATGTTCTCACGAATGCTATAGTGACCAATCAGATACTCCTTACGTAATAATCTATTTCTTCATAAAGATCCTCTCAATATTTCATATATCCGAAATGAGCAGCGTTCTCATCTAGCCTCACCGTCTATATCCAATCCACAATTCAAATAATAAAATAATACGTCCAACAACATCTTCTCTAATATCCCCACGCCACGTTTCATTACAAACAAAATACTCAAATATATAATACCAGTTATCATTATCAAGTTTGCTTACAGGGCTGACCCATTTTAGGCCCAAAACTATAAATGTCTGTAGCTCACTTTTTATAATCAAACGACCGGTTGGAAGTCTTTACCAAAAATATTTTTATTGAATCATGTTTCCTAATTTTAATGCTTAAGAAAAAAAAATATGTATTACGATTTTCTTTCTTTATAAATCTTCATCGATATCAATTTCTTCTTCTTCACGAGTGTCAGTATCGAAGTTTCATTATTATTAGATATGAAGTGAACTTCAATTTAAAACGATCTTTAAATTCAACCACAAACATTAAAACTCTATCAATAAAGATTGAAGCTCTATTGAGAAGTTTTCAAATTATATTGATAAACTTGCAGATCTAAAGGTAAATCAACATCGATTAATCTTCACTTTTTTTTTTATTAACTTGTGTTTTAAGTTTTTAATAGATTCATTTTTATTCTTTAATTATTTTTAGGTGAAATACTTAGATTTAATCGTTTTTAAGGTCATAGTTTTTGGTAGATTCAATTGAAAATTTAGGAGTTTTTATTTTTAGTCGATGAATTCCTATTTTAATTCATGATTATGGTGAAAAATATGAGTTTTGGTATATGCCAGATCTAATCTAACTCGTATAAAATTTGGTTTATAGTTTTTTATATGTAGCACATAGAAATTTGAATATAGTTTACGACATTGTTATTACGAGGTTCTAGTTTTTGGTATATTCAATTGAAAATTTATAGATTTTTATTTTTTGTTGAAGAATTCCTATTTTAGTTAATGATTATGGTAAAATATATGAGTTTTAATATATATTAAATCTGATCTAACTCATATAAATTTGATTCATAATTTTTTATATGTAGTATATTGAATTTTGAATGAGTTCATAACATTCATGTTCTAGTATATATATTCATAATTTGAGAGATTTTGGTAGAAATTTGAATGTGAGAGAATTTGGGGTTGGATTTACCATTTATTTGGTACATATTTGATTTTTGTCTAGTTCATAAACTTATGTCTTTGGTTCATGAAATTATGTACTTAGTTCGTAAAGTAGTCAATGCAATTCATAGCTTTATATCTTTAGTTCATAAAATTATGTTTCGTAAAGTTATGTTTCATATATGAGAATATATATCATACAAATTATTTCTTGGCACATTGTGTTCCTAACTTTAAGTCTTTAGTTCATATATTTTAGTTTTTAGTTCAAATTCATAAGTTGTTTAGTTCATAAAATTTTATCTCTAATTCATAAAGTTGTTAATGTAGTTCATAAGTTTATGTCTTTGGTTTATAAAATTTTATTTCTGATATAAGAATATATATTCTCAAAAAAAATTTATTTGATATATAAAATTAGATATCTGGTTCTATTTGATTTTCTTATTGATATTATTCTGTTTGATTCATAAATTTATGTTTTTAATTCATGAATTTGTGAGTGTGGTTCACGGTGTTACAATTATGGTTTATATATATTATGTACCTCTTATTTAATTCATTCAATTTCTGAATTTATCTATATAGTTCATAAATTTGTCAATTTATGTTTGTTTTTTTTGTTCAAAATCTATTTAATTTATGTTTAATTAATAAGTTTATATTTTTAGTTTATAACCTTGTGTATTTGTTTGACACTTCATTATGGTATATGTTAATTTGAACATGGTATATGATTTTTTATACTTGGTACATGACTTATAAAATCTGACAGCTTCTCTTGCAGAAAACAAAACTGATTGTGGAATTTTTGTGATCAAAAGAGTACCGACATTAATGAAGAATGTCAGCATAACAGAAATAACATAAGACAAAATTGTATTTTATTGGCAAAAGATAGTCATAGAACTCTATCATTAGGCCAAAGACAGGATAAGAATGGGATACAGAAGTGATTCGGAAACATAAAATGAACATAATATAGAATATATGCTCTTATTCTGATTTAGCAAAGATAATTTAGTTTTTTTAGTTTGACAAAGATTATTGTATTAAATACTTTTAATTGTAAAGATATTCAACATTAGATAATTTTCTTGTTAGTTTATGTGTTTTATGTAATACAATTTGATATAAATCATTGCTTACTTACTTCTGGTAATTCACTTTGTGAGATATACTTGAATAATTTCAAAAAAAAATGAAATTGTTTAAGAATGATAATATATATTGAAAAAATTCTCTCTTTATGGTATATAATTTTTTGAGCTAGGTACATAAGATTTTATTCATGGTTTATTCTAATATGAAATAAGTATATAACTTCAAATACTCTGATGGGATATATGAACTAGTATATTATACTCAAATACCATAACGCAATGAAGAGATAGTATATAAATTTATCATTTCGAACACAATATATATATATATTTATATACAATCACTCAACTCCAAAAATCATTTATAATATTTTTTTTTCACTACTTTGTAAGAGTTCGCCAATAATATATGTATTCGGACATAATCTGGTATATATATATTATACACAATAATGAATTTTTTGTTCCACCAACAAAAGATAAATTCAATAATATATCAAGGAATTTGGTGCATAGCCTTATATACCATGACAGAATTCAATACACCAAAACTAAAAATTCATGTATCTAAAAGTATAAAAACTTAGAAACAAGATAACAATATCAAATATCTAAAATAATAAATTTAGTATATAACCAAATATACCAAGACAAAATGTCTATATACCAAGACCAAAAATTCATATACCTAGATATAAAAAATAAAAAAGAAAAACTCATTCGTTTCAAAATAAAACAAACTATAAACTCAATATAAAAAAAATAATGATGTCTATGTCCCATAAACTGATATCATAGGCCTATAATGACATCATCCTTTAATAGAAACTCTAAATGCCATAAAAAAATACTTTAAATTCAATCTTCATCAATTTTATAATCAGTATATAAACCTGTACGAAAAAACCAAAAAACAAATATTAATAAAAAAATAATATCACATTTACTAGTTCAGGAGATACATACATACGTATACCAAGTTAAAAAAATCCTTGTATTCAACATAAAAAATCATGTACCACAAAAAACTAGAACAAATAATAATATATCTAAGTTCAAACTCTTGATCAACAATAACAAGATAATTAATATGTTAATCAGCAATAACTACACAATATATACTATTACAAAAAAAAAAATAATAATGATACTAAGACCAAGAATATATGAACTAAATAAGAGTAATAAACATCTACAATCAATAATACCAAAAAAAAAGCATATGACAATACAAAAATCACATATACCAAGACTAAAAATATATGAACCAAATAAGAAATGCAGAATATATTACTAGTGAACAATATTAACATATACTACAAAACAGATCACAAATACTATTATAAATATCACATATATTACAACAAAATATTAATGAACCATTGCCAATTATAAAAACTAATTTTAAAACACATAACAAAATACAAAAAAGCTATTAAGTCCTAACAAAAAATAATATTATACTTAAATTAATATTAGTTGTAATATGAACTCTCAATATAAATGAAAATTCCCAAAACCAATATACGCTATAATCAAATCAAAATCAAGACAATAATACGTACTGAAATAAAATCAAAATAAAAAATATCGGAAATTCGACCAAAGTAAATGCACAAATTGCCAAAAATGCCAGAGATTTGAGAAGATAAATAAAACGATCCCAAAGAAGATAATAATAAATCAAACAATGCCAAAGAAGAAGAATAATGGAGATATACGCTGGAAAATACACAAAGCCGCTATAAATCCAAAGAAAACTATAGATATTGAAGAGAAAAATCAATGGAGGAATAAGAAAGATTCAGAAAAAAAAAAGAAAGAAAATAAAAGAGAAAAGAGAGAGAGAGAGAGAGACATAAGAGAAAGAAAAATGAGAGATTACAGAAAAAGAAAAGACAAACAAAAAAAAATGAATTATTTCATTAAGGAAAGAGATTACAGAAAAAGAAAAGACAAACAAAAAAAAAATGAATTATTTCATTAAGGAAAAAAATGAAAAAGTACGAATTAATTAGCTTGTGGTTTTTAAATAGCAGACATATGGCTATAAATTTTAAAATTTGAATATATACTCAACCAATTTTAAAAATTTGGATGTATACTATATTTTCTCTTGTTTATATATATATATTGCACCAATTCAGCGGGTATTTTTTTTTTACCTATACATAGGTAACATTTTCTAATGAAAATTTATTATGCATGTTTTTTTATATTTAAAAAATAAAAGAGAAAAAATATTAATGGTGCATATCTTTTTATACACCTCAATCATTATTAAATGATGATTTAATGACTTAAAAAATATTTTATCCGTTGTTAGAAAAAAACTTAAGGAATGACAACCTATAAATATAAATATATATATATATATTTATAATTGGAATATCGACCAAGCCAACTTCGTGCGGTCACGTTTTTGTGGAGCCCCAAAAATCTCGCTGAACAACTATATATATTATGAAAATTCAAACATACATCAAATAAATCGTGGTCACCACCTTGTGATATCTGATTATCACCTATATTTATATAAATATAACCATAAAAATTCTATTGTCGACTATAGTTTTGTTCCCAAATCCTAATTGTCTTCACTACAAAATATTAACCCGATGGCTAATATTCTAGCCCTTATTTTGCTACTAATTTCATGCATTGTACTATCTCACATTACTTCAACAATGCAAGCCTATTCCTCTGGTGATAATTACTACAACACCCCAAACCCCATCTCAAACTACGTCCCCAAATCAGTTCTACAACTTCTACTCCCAAGAAGATCATGAATGTAATTGACGCATGCTGGCGCGCCAAGTTGAATTGGGTGAGCAACCGCCGAGCCTTGGCCGACTGCGCCGTGGGCTTTGGCAAGAACACCTCAGAAGGGAAAAATGGGAGAATCTACATCGTCACCAGCTCATCTGATGACCCTACGGATCCCAAACTGGGCACACTTCGATACGGCGTAATTCAAACGGCACCACTTTGGATCGTCTTCGCCAAGGACATGGTTATTATGCTGAAGAACGAGATAATTATGAATAGTTACAAGTGTTTGAAATAGGATGTTTTTAAGGCTAGAAAGACTAGAAAGATTAAGGAAAAAACTAGAAAGAATTTTGGTGGAAGAGAAAATCTTGTATTATTACTTGAATTATTTCTCTTTTGCTTGGTACAAAATAGGGGGAGGAGCACTCTATTTATACTACTTCAAGGATGATTCTAGATACTCCATGTAACCTCCACCACCTAATTAATTATATAAAATACAAGAGTAATCTAGCAAATACAAGAATACTCTAGAAAATTAGATGTTAAACTATGGGCTATTAGACACACACATACCAAAATAAGTCCAACTCATAATATAAGCCCAAACAACTAAATTATGGCCCAATGGGTCACAAAAAAGGTTTATTTCTAATATCCCTCCTTAAACTTAATTTGTGACACCTAGTAAATTTCTTAACTTAAGAAAATCTTCATGCTTGAGTAGTTTGGTGAAAGTATCTGGCACTTAGTCTTGAGTCTTCACATACTTCAGTTGCACATCCTTTCTTGCAATACATTCCCTTATATAATGGTAGTGGGTATCGATGTGCTTGCTTCTATCATGGAAGATGGGATTCTTTGCTAAAACAATTGCTAATTTATTGTCAATATAGATCTTAGTGGGTTCATTTTGCAAAATGCATAATTTCTTAGACAAATTTTATAGTCAAATCGCATGACAGACACATGATCTAGCTGCAACATACTCTGCTTCACAACTTGAATGTGTGACGATTGGTTGCTTCTTAGACATCCATGTAAAAGCAGTATCTCCTATAAAGAATCACTTGTACTCTTTCGATCATTTAAGTCTCCACTCCAATCGTTGTCACTATAACCCACAAGATTATAATTATTAGATGATAAATATTGTAAGCCAAAGTTAGTTGTATCTTTAATATAGCGAAGGATTCTTTTGGCAACTTTCAAGTGAGTGATTGTTGGAGATTCCATGTAACGACTGACCAGGCCCACAGCATAGAGAATGTCAGCTCTTGTGCAAGTCAGGTAGCACAAACTTTCAACTAAGCTCTTGTAGAGTGCTGGATCCATTTTTTCTCCTTCATCATGCTTTGATAGCTTGACTCTACATTCGATCGGTGTATTGATAGCCTTGAAATCATTCATCTTGAACTTCTTGATGATCTCCTTAGCATAGCCTTCTTGTGAAATGAAAATTCCATCTTCTTCTTGCTTCACTTCTATGCCAAGATAGTAACACATAAGTTCGATGTCAGTCATCTCGATCTCCTTTGTCATTGTTTTTTTAAACTCTTCAAACATGAATGGAAAATCCCCTGTGAAGATCAGATCATTAACATAGAGGCACACGATCAAGATATCTCCATCTTTTACTTTGATGTATAACGCATGTTTATAAGGACATTTAATGAAGCTGTTATCTTGGAAGTACTTGTCGATGCGGCTATTACATGCTCTTGGCACTTACTTTAACCCATAAAGGGCCTTCTTCAACTTTAGGACCTTATCTTCTTGTCCCTTAATCTCATACCCAGATGGTTGCTTTATATAGATTTCTTCTTCAAGGATTCCATTTAAGAAAACAGACTTGACATCCATTTGATGAATTTTCCATTTATTTTGAGTAGCCAATGAGATGATCAGTCGTACCATTTCTAGACAGGCGACAAGAGCAAATACCTCATCATAGTCTATGCCGGGTCTTTGACTATATCCCTTCGCGACCAATCTTGCCTTATATCTCTCCACTTCTCCTTTAGCATTCTTTTTAGTCTTGTAAACCCATTTCACGCCGATTGCTTTGTGCTATTTTAGAAGTGTAGCAAGCTCCCATGTATCATTCTCTGTGATCGCTTTTATTTCTTCATCTATAGCATCTTGCCACTCTTTGCTTTGTGTAGCTTCATCAAAGCTTAATGGTTCGCAATCAGCAAGGAGGCAAAAGAGAGTCAAGTCATTTTGATTCTCTGTCACCTCATATATCTCTTGTAAGCTTCTTAATCTTGGTATCCTTTCACTTGAACTGCTGCTTGAAGACAACCCTGGTATTGTTTCTTGATGAGTGCTTGCCATTGGTGAAGTAGGTGAGGTAACAAGCTCTTACAGTTCTTCTCTTACTTGCTCCATTCTTTGTTGTTCGCTTTCTTCTTCAATGTATGATAGGAAGTCATAATTTCCCTCTTGTGTGTGTCATTCCCAGGTGCTTTCTTCGTTAAACTCCACATCGCGACTAATAATAGTCTTGTCATTGCTTGGATTATAAAGCTTGTAGCCTTTTGAGTTAGAGTCATAGCCGATGAAGACAAACTTTTTACTTTTATTGTCAAGCTTGGTTCTCTTTTCATCAGGCATGTGAGCATAAGCTATGCTTCCAAACACTTTTAGGTGAGAGATTCTAGGCTTTATTCTGCTCCAAACTTCTTGTGGCGTCTTTCTCCATACACTTCTTATTGGAGAGCGATTTGACAGGTAAACTGCACAAGCTACAGTTTCAGCCCAAAACTCTTTTGGCATTCCTTTGCTCTTGAGCATACTTCTGGCTATGTCTAATCTTGTTCTATTCTTCCTTTCTGTGATACCATTCTATTAGGGAGATCTTGGTACTATTAAAGGACGACAGATATCGTTGTCTTCACAATACTTCTGAAACTCGTGAGATGTGAATTCTTCTCCTCTATCAGATCTCATTGCCTTGACACTTCGACCACTTTCATTTTTAACAAGTGCCTTGAACTTCTTGAATTTTTTGAACACTTCTGATTTCTCCTTCAAGAAATACACCCAGGTCTTTCTTGAAAAATCATCGATAAATAGGATAAAGTAGTTACTCTTACCAAGAGAGCTTGATCTTATTGGATCACACACATCGGTATGTACGAGCTCAAGCGGTTTATGGGCTCGGGAACTCGATTCTTTTGGAAAGTTTCTTTGCTAGTAATTCTAGGCCACTAAAATTGAGATGTCCAAACCTTAGGTGCTGAAGCCATGATGAATCTTTGTAGCAAGCCTTTAGACATTTTGCTATGTCATTTTTGAATGTGCAACAAGAACATTCTATTTCTTGTCATTGACACTTTAGTGATTAACTTGTTTCTATTGTCTCTTGCAATATATGTGTTATGGTCTTGTATTATTTACTAAACTTCCTGTGGATTGACCTCGGTCTCATCAAGTAATTTATTACTTTAATACTCCTGCACTTGGGAAAAGACTTCATTAATTTGAATCAGTCAGTACCTTGTTTGGCTGAGAAGGCTTTCTGATGCAGGGAGTAGACTTGCATCTCATCAGTTTCATCATAAAAGGCTTTGGATAAAGCATTCCATATTTCACAAGCAGTGGGAATACGGAGGTAGTGCTTCATAATGTCAAGAGTCATAGACATCAGAAGCCAACGTTTAACTTTTTGATTTTTAGCATACCATTTCTCATATCCTTTATCCAACACAGAAGGTGGAGTTGTTTTACCTATGATGTAGGAGAGTTTTTCCCGTTCAGTAATATGCATCTCTATCAACTGGGATCACACATCATAATTTGTTTCAGTGAGTTGAATGCCTGCATTGAAGATACCTTCAGACTGAACTAAAATAAGAACAGATTTGGTACCAGTTGATTCACCTTGTTCACTCTTTTTTTTTTTGGAAGAACTAGCAATATCTTGATTTCAATGTGAATGGATTATACGGTAATTAGCCTAAAACTAGGCCTAGGCTAGGAAGAAAAATAAAAAATGAACAAAGTAAATGGGTTAGGCTTTTATATAGTTACTTGACTTCTGGTTAATGAACCAAGGATAATTGAATTGGGTCTAGGCCTAAGCAGCTCTCCCTTCTTCTTCTTCTCCAGTAACGTGTTGTGTCTGAGTGTTCGGAGGCGTGAAGCGGTGCAGTGTGGTGCAGGACTTGGCGAGGCATAAGCCTGGGTCTGAGACATGGACTAATGAGCGGCGAGTTATCTAGGCATCTGGTGGCATGATGCGGAGTGATAAGGCGGCGCGGGACTCGGCAAGGCACAGGTGATGGTGCAAGGTGTGGTCTGGAACGGCGGCTCTGATGTGGTGGGCAGTGGCTGGGTCGATCTGGTGAGCTGGTATACAGCAAGGAATAGGTAAGGTGGGACGGTTCTGGTACACTGGTTTGGCAAGGCAGGCTAAGGTGTTCTCGCATGGTATACGGCATTTCTATTTTGGTTTGGTGGTGGTCCAGTTGTGGAGAAACAGAGAATAGAAAACAATGTTCAGCGGTTGAGGTGTTGGTGTTGTCTGCTCTGATAAGGTTTGCTCGTGGATCTTGCCGAAAGGTCACAGGTTCGGTTCTATTTTTTTTTTTTAATATATATTTGGTTTATCATATCCTGCTCTAATACCATGAAAAATGGTTTTTCTTGTATGTCTATTTGATTATGAAAGATACAATTTATAGGACTAAAAAATCTCCTAATTAATTACAAATATCTCCTAATTAATTACAAATTTACAATTGTAATATTTTGTAATTAATTTTAATTGATACAAAATAATTCAACAGTAAAAATTCTTCTCTGATTTCTCATATTTGTCGAAGTTAAAAAAATACAGGAGGTATGCTAGCAATAGTCGCGATTCTAGTAAATTCAATGGTAATAAAGCAATGAGTCAGATAGGTTTGATCACCAAAACACAGCTGTAAAAATATTAAAAACTAACACATTTTTAACAAAGATATACTTATTGTGTAGTTGATTGTTAATCTCATGCAAAAAGTAGTTAGATTAATCTTAATCATTATAGTTGTGTGTTAACTAACAGGTAATGCTACTCGGACACAATGACCAATTTACCGCGGATACAGCTATGAAAGTGACAATAGTCTTTAACCGTGTTGGGGATGGACTTACTGAACGAATGCTAAGGTGGGAGAACTATAATAAGTCGTCCATATTCAATTGTGTACGTGGGCTTTCAGCATGGTCTAATTAGTAATTTTGTCTGATTCATGTATAAAATATCGATTAATTAATGAACACCTGCAGGGTGAGGTTTGGGTATGCCCACTTGGCAAACAATAGATACGATGAATGGCAAATGTATGCAGTTGGTGGTAGTGCTAATCCCACCATATTCAGCGAAGGGAACCACTTTATAGCTTCTACAACGAATCCTTATGCCAAACAGGTCACAAAGAGAGAGTCCCAAAGCGGTTGGCAAAATTGGAAATGGAGGTCCTCAAAGGATGTATTCAAGAATGGCGCTTATTTTGTTCAGTCTGGTTGGGGAAGCTCTAATCCACTTTACACTCCAACTCAGTCATTTAAAGTTGCTCAAGGGGCCATGGTCCCTGCTTTGACTTCCAGCGCAGGCCATCTTCCTTGTGTTGTTGGTAAACCATGTTAGTAGATCCAAAAATTAGTACTAGATTTTACATATCCACTTAATAGTACTATTGGCTTGTTTGAAGTGTATATATATATAATTTGAATTTTGGCAGTAAGCATACATGCGTGTGGCACCTAGCTATGTGTAAATTTAAAGGTGTGAGCACTCTATTATTGTACAGTGTTAAATACCGCATACGTCACAATTTTCACGTAATTTACAATTGGGAATAAGTTCTAACATTTGTATAACCATGCATGACTTGGAAAATCTAGAGAGGATTTTGTTCATGTACAGAATCATGGAAACATGAATACAATATTGAAAGACTGTGATATCTAGAACTTGCCTTTCGATTTTCTGCAAATTATTTTTTTTTCCCTTTTCCTTTTTCCTATTTGTTGTGTTTGGCTGTAATGCTGCTGCCTTTTTAGTATTATTTTGGATTTCTCATTCAGCAGAGTTAATTTGAGATAAGTTTCCAACATATAATATAGACATATTGTCTATATAACAATGTGCATGGCCGACAAAAGGAAAGCAAATTAACTCAAATTGAGAAACAAAAAGAAAAAAGAAAAGCAAATTAAAGATGATCTAGCTAGAAAATTAAATCAAATCAAAACAAGCAAGAGTATAGTTCACTCTGTTTTATTTGTCTTTAAAAAAGCCTGTTCGCGCTGCTTTGTACCCCGCATGTCACTGGTGCTTTTGCTCTCACTTTCCGCAAGTAACAAATACCAGCTCCAATTCCGAAGACTCCAGCAACCGACGCTGCACTTGCTGTCCCCGCAACAACATTACAAAAAAGATACAAACATATATATAAACCATTTCAATTAATTATCACGTAAAATTTCAATTAGCACATAATTACATTCGTATTAGAAAATACTAAACTGCACAAATAATTACTTATGGCATATGATTACCTGCAATAACTCCAACTCTCCTATGCTGATTAACGCTGTGATCTGCAACAATATTATAAATAATGGTACCAAAATTATCACAAGCTCTGGCTATGATCTATCATAAATAGAAGTTAAACAAAGAAAAGCATATTTTCGATTAATAAATCTAAAACTACCGTTGCAATAAGTTGTCACATTTTCTTTCCCACAAAGGCACATGAAATCCTGAGAATGAATATCAAACCCACAAGTCCCGCCTCCCTTATTCATATCTTGGCACTGAAGACAACTCGTAGTCACTGGAATCTCAAAGTCAACTCTGACCCCATATTCAGGGACTTGATCATAAGGCTGAGTTGCACCAGTGTTCCTCCAATACACGCTGGTGTAACTCGCACAATACTTCAACATCAACCTCAACGACTCGGTCGCTTTCGGGTAATAAGAACAGCAAGAAGTAATACTATCACTCACTCTACCATACGCCGCCGAGCCACACTCGGGCAGGTGGAGGCAAAGGTAGCTAGAACTGTCGCACGACGAGTCGCATCGCTCCGGAAACCTTTCGCAGAACATGGGCTTCGGCTCGATGATCACGTCGGTTTCGCTGCAGTTAAAGAACAGGTAGTCGTTTTGAGGGGAGAGGGAGAGGTGGGTACTTGTGTCGAGGCTAAAGGGTCTGGTGGGGCGGTAGTTGACGCCGTCCTGGCAGTTCCACATGAAAGGGTCGGTGAGAAGAATGTGGGGATCGGTACCGTAGCTTATGGTCCGAACCGGGTAGCGTCCGGAAGGCGTTCGGAGCTCCAGATAGCCCGATTCGGAGCAGACAAGGAGGTGTCTGTAGTAAGGGCTACCGCAGCCGTCGTCGATGCCGAAAGGGTAGTTTATGGGGACTTTGCCGCAAGAGGTTCTGCAGACGCTTGCTTGAGCTGGTCTGATCAGGTTGAGAGTAGTAGTACTCGTAGTGCTACATAGAATGATGAATAAGATAATGAGATAAAACAAGGAGGTTGAATTTTGAATGAGAGGATGAGAACCCATTCGAGAGACCATCATGGAGGGGTTTTGGAATATGGTTTTGGTATATGAGTAATAAAAATTGGTTAATTGTTTTAAGCAAAAGTGGTTGGATGAGTAAAGCAGAGAACCAAAATAGAGAGAGGGAATTTCTTGGCCTTCACTTTAATAATCTTTGACGAGGCACATGCAACTTTATCTTTTGTTTTTCTCCTTTTTACATATTATGTCCAACTTTAATTTTTGTCAGTTGGTGGTGCTTAATGTGCATGGCCTTCTGGTGTAAAAGAGTTTTGAGCCAGAGTGATCATGATGATCAATGATGGGTTAACGTCTATGTGTCCCACGAAAGCTGGAGGGATCAATTTTGCTGATCAGTGAGATACCATCTCCAATGAAATTGAATTTGGCCAAGGCGTTACCATATTATAGATTTATCATTATTATGTTTTCTATTGTATATTTGTTAAAGCTGTTATTTTTTATTTCACTTTTTTTTTTTTCAGTTACAAGTCACAAGTACTGTATATCCAAGCTTGCAAAATTTTTAAAAGAAACTGTTTGAACAAATTAATGTTTAAAACCTGGTTGGTATTTGAAATATAAATTATAAAAGAAAATAGTTGAAAAAAGAAATAAATCTAACATTAATCACAAAACTATATATATATATATATATATATATATATATATATACGTCCAATAACTAATACCAGATTTTTACTTGGTTCGATCCAATAAGATTAATTTCCACGGTCAATTCTCATTCAGTAACCTGTGCTACAACATAGTTTACAAGCTTCTGAAAACTCAAGTTTCCGAAAATTTATGATTGTCAAACGCTAGCTAGGGACCAGGGGGTGACTCTTCTGAAAAAGCACCCCGCAAAAAGTAACGTTGGCCTCGGCTTGATATTACCCCAGGAGACCGAGGATATCATCGTTTCATCATCACTTCTTTCAAATTTACAAAAACTCTCTAAAAACCCATAGAAATATATGTAATGATCACTCTATTTTATTTCGATTTCTTTCAATTTCTCCTGAAAAAACATAGAAATTAAGATACGTAATGATCACTCTATTTTATTGGAGTAAATAATTGAACTAACAATCAATTATTAGAACTAATTAAAATGAATTACTTGAAAAAATTGAAAGTCTCTCTTATTTCGGGATTGCTAGCTATATTTATCATATGTAGTAAATGATAAATCACATGTTACGTGATCAACACAGACAATCACGAATAATATGCCATCATTATGTTAGAATATGCAATTATGTAGAATTTATATCTTTTCTAAAACATCAAATTTTGCAAAATATGAAATTAGAAAATTTAAATTATCTGATCAAAAGAAAAATTAATAACATATCTCAAATTACAAAAACTTTCAAATTTACCCAGTAATCAAATCCAAACTTGAAATAGAACAAATAGAAAGACTAAATCTCCAATAACCACATATTCTACACACGAAATATATACCTAAAAGACGTGTATTTTTTAATTAAGATAAGAAATAGATCTTTGTGAAATTAAATGCACAAAAACGGGTACTGGTGTAAATTTCTTGTTCCCCCTAAATGAAAGCATGGCCGACGCCAATAAAGCATGGCCTTAGTCCAGTTAACTAGGGCCGAGGAAGAAGCGTTGCTTTAGGTACATCAAGACAGCGGCAATTTCTAACGTGGGCGTAGCCTCACGACTTATAACCCTACTAACTGCAACTAAGAGTATTAATAGCAAATGTCCTTTTTCAGCTCCATTTAAATAAATAAATGGCCGTTTTCTACACCTATTTAATAAATGGGCTTTTTAATTTTGTTCACTAAATGGCCTTATTTTAATTTTGTTTTGCCAAATGACCGATTTTTTTTAATAGATCAATTTTATGTATATTATATCAATTTTTTTATTAGTATGTCAATTTATATATAATATATCAATTTTTTGCTGGGATATAATATATCAATTTTGATGGTGTTTGATATTGATATACTTTTTTATAAAACTAATTTATTTTGCCTTTTTTAATAAATTCGGCTATTTTATAAAAATATTTGAAAAACGGTCATTTTTTAAATAATGGCCTAAAATTCGGCCATTTGAGAAAGAAGCCCTAATACTAGTCACCATAGTACTCATTAAATTTCTAGTATTTAAAATTTTTGTCTATAGAAAAAAAAATTTTAAAAAAAATCTTTATTTTAGAACAACCTTGAGATGTCTTAAGGTACATTTCAGTCTATTACTTTACTGCCTCACCTAAAACGACATTCGGAACTTCCATACTATTCCCCTCGACTTTCTCCACCACCGTGAAAAATTTGTTAAGAGCATTTAATTTGCATATGCAAAGCTCGAAATGCACATAATAAAAAATTAACATAACCTTCATCAATCATCACATGGTTGGCCATGGCGTGAATTGTCTGGACAAAAAATTCAAAACAGAGACTTTTAGTAATTTTAAATAAAATAATAATTAAATATTAATTTTATGAAATTTAGGAGAAATAATATTAAATAATTTTGTTTTGGTCTTCAAATTAGTATAAATTATATAATCGTTTAAACTCTTATTAGTATTTAATTATTTAAAAAAAATACACGTTAAAATACAAGAAAATTTCTAACTATCTCATTTGAATATTCGTTGAGAAATCATTAGTTTTTTTTTTTGTAAATTGAGTTAAACTGAAAATTTTCCTCCAACGTCCAAAATAATTTACAAAAAATTAAGTTTTCAAATTAATAATAAAATTATCGCCATATATCCACTTACCAAATTTGGCCAAATAATTGAACAAAGAAAGTTAATTAATAGAGTATAAGCACCTACCAGAGAAGATGAGTGAGAAAGTAAGTACAAGCTACGTAACTTGTCTGACCACCGAGATTATTACCTTAAATAGACAAACACCTGAAAATGAGAGAAGTAGGGGGCGAGCATTCACATGCTCAGTAGTAATTCAATTATATTTTTGACTGAATACAATTTTACTAAACCTGCATGGTTAACACCTTTTCCAAAATCCATTTAAAAACTAAGTTTATAAAATAATTGATATCTCGAATAATCTCATATTCAAAACCAAAATTAAATCCATGTAATTATAAATATCATAAATCAACCAAATATATGAGTGAGTTCTTATCCTCTTATCACGGCCTGTAATACCTTAGTAGTAGAGGTATCCAGTATCTTGATAAGTGTATTAGCCAAAAACCTACGCATGGGCCTAAGTCTTTCACCTAGTACTGTATTAACTCATCAATGATCTAAACTACCATGATACAATAATAGAACCCAAGTGTATGATCCTATAGTATGTACAACGTGTAACTGTTCACAACAAATATGCATCCAATAATCAAATCATGCTTTAATATCCCACTTAGTAGTATTCTGAGATTTATTGTAATATGGACAGCATATTGTGATTTATCCTATAATCACACTGTAAAAATATGTCTAGAGACTCTTTAAATCTCTTTGCCCATCATAGGGTTATAACAATAATCTCAAAATTATCATTCACCTCCAAAGACCTTCTAAGTCTTTAGTACAAGGGAAAGTCATATAAAAGTGACTTGATATCTAATATATAAGTAAAATTAGCAACAATACTATAATGCCCCAGAATAAGGTTTCAACAGAGTAGGTCGTCTCTCGTAACACCTATCTCCCATCAAACCTTATTTCATTTTAAAATCAAAAATAATTTTTGAAAATGTGCAATATAAAAATCAGTGGCATACAAAAATACTACACTAGTTCATAATAGGATCTCACCTTGCCTATAGGTAAACTAAATCTTAACTCTGAGTATTCCTTTTTAAAAATATAATAGGAAGAGTTTAATAACTCTCTATACAAACCCACGAGTGAACTGATCTCAAATACTATCAATTATGCCACTATAATGATGCTTAGGTTTAACTCAAATCAAGTAATAAGCCTCATGCTCAACTCAACTATAATAACTTAATCAAAATCTCCCTCAAGTGCTTTAAACAAGTTAATTCTCTTCAAAACATAGTTAAATGTGATAAAAGTTTTTCTGAAAATCCCAAAACTTTCCCAAACATTTTAAATATTTCTCTCCAAGAAATTTATAAGCACGTCTTCTTTTTGTTGGCAAATTACAAATGTAAACATGTTATCATGATTCTTTATTTATAAAAAAACTCTAAATAAATCATACTTCAATAAGACTACCTTTGTGTTTTATAACTTAATAATCTTCACACTCTAGCAATTTTATTAAAAACGGTTTTTAAAACATCTTTTAACGATAAAAAATTTATAAAGCAGTTTTTAAAACATCTTTTAACGATAAAAAATTTATAAAGCGTTTTAGAATCTAGTAGAGTGTATCATATATATATAGGCCTTACATAACTTGTAATGTAACAATCTCAAGAATTCAAAAGCTCAATTTATGTTTTCAAAGGAAATACCACACATTAATTTTGCATAACTCAATTTCTATCAAAGACCAAATCAAGTATATTAATTTATGGCTTGTATTTATTTGAAATTTTAATTTTTATGAATTTTAAAAGTTCTAATGAAAATATCATACATTACTATGTACCACCTAAGTCCTTTTCAGACTTATGTATTCAAAACAAATTTATTTTCATTTGAAGCTCAAATGAGATGTCGTCCTAGGTCTTCAGCACTAGGAGCTCTCAATACTAAGGATACGAAATTAATTAATCATGCAAGTGCTCAATTATCTAATTGAGTCCACTAGGGTAAGACCAATCTATCTTGACTTAACTAGTGAAAAATTATTTATTACTCACAATGATTTAATGATCCAAGACTCACCAACATCATATATGCATTAATAAAATAAGTCACACATATAATTGAAAACTTAGAAGCATACACACGTCTAATTAACAAGGCACATTAAACTATAGTAGCGAGGTCTCACAAAACTTTCAAACTAAGATTTAAATTCTAATATTCTTTTCATTCATAGAAGATTCTAAACAGGATTTTTTTACCAAGTTTTACTTAGCAAAATTCATGCAATAACATCTCAAACACAAACATAATTTTCTCACAAATTTTACTTGTATTGCATTAATTTAAACCAAAAGTTTTCTAAGAAATTAATCTTGTTTCTCAAGTTTTCTATAAATATTCCATATTTTGTTCTAAGTTAATGTATAAATAAACATGTGAAAGTATACTTTAGCTTCTAAGTCATGTACTAAGAATACTTACCACATCTCAAATCTAGAAAAATACTTGGAACTTTGAGTTTATAAAAATTTTCTTGGTATAAAGAATTTTCCAACTAACATCATCAAACGTAGTATAGGATTAATTTAGTACCAAAACTTAAATTATATAGATACGAAGGCTCCAACTTTACAATAATGCAGTTTCACAAATTTTGAATTCTCAAATAGCCCATAGTCTTTGAAACTATACATTTATTGAAAATTAAATTACATATACCTAACCAATACTTAAGTTTAAATATATCTGTTATTTTCTTGAAAATAAAGACATGCAACTCATCAAATATAACAACCTACTTCGTTTCAAACCATGCTTAACCAACTTGAAGATTTAAAGGTTATTTAAACCATGTAAGAAAGTTCTAGATTTGATTAAATTACCAATAATCAAACAATTTTTCACCCAAGGATTACAAAGCTGGTATATTAAGGGAGAAAATATAAAATCGAATGAAAACTATATCTAGATATACAAATCCATTTTTCAATCAGTGAAAATTTTTCTTAGTTCATTAATCATAAATTTTTTT
This sequence comes from Parasponia andersonii, assembly GCA_002914805.1. Taxonomy (NCBI): domain Eukaryota; kingdom Viridiplantae; phylum Streptophyta; class Magnoliopsida; order Rosales; family Cannabaceae; genus Trema; species Trema andersonii. The sequence continues at coordinate 86,915 of JXTB01000224.1, read as the reverse complement.
TTTCAAAAGTTTGAATTTGAAAAGATAAGTAAACTAGGCATACAGTTATCAAATATGCAAAATAATTTATCACAAGTAAATAACTTACAAAGAAACGTAATCATAATTCATTAATTTAAATAAACCAAATAACCAAAGAATCTCAAATGAATTTAAATTGTTTATCTTACCAATGCACAATTAATATCTAGCCAATCTTGGTGATTTTAGCACAATTCTATATTTAAGCAAACTCAACATATCATACCAATTTATCAGTCTATAAACAATATGTCATGCAAAAAGTATCATTAATTTAAACATTTTAGTATAAGCACTATCACCATTTACTTGAACTGTGTAATTAAAAGTATACCCAAAGTCAAGGGATTAATATCACAATCTTATTCATACGAATGAAATCAACTCATGATAATAAAAATACAAGACACTAAATTACTATCTTAGAATCTATGAGGTTCATATTGTTTATCACCATAATGGACATAGGAGTACAAGAATGAATGTTCATTTGAATCAGAGATTTTCGATAGGATTAGAATCCACTAGTATCATGTCAACCATAACACCTGAGACTAGAATTTCTAGGATATAACCATCCCAAGAATGCTAAAATTTCACTCTAGAGAGATGAATGAAAGATTTAGGATGAATCAGAGTAAAGACAACATATTTAGCTAATTCCTAAGTGATGTATGAGATATTTATCAAATACTTTCTAAAATCCTTTTTAAACAACAAAATCTCAGAGGTAAGATCCTAGACGAATCTTAAGCTTATAGCTCTGATATCATTTCTATCACGATCAGAAATCTAAAGCCATAACTTTTAGTAATTTTAGATGAAAGACTAATTAAATATTAGTTTTAACAAATTTAGAAGAAATCGGATATTAAATAATTTTATTTTGGTCTTCAAATCATTATGAATTCTGTAATCATTTAAAATTCTATTAGTATTTAATTACTTGAGAAAAATACTCATTAAAGTTTAAGAAATATTCTACTTATCTCGTTTGGATAATCGTTGAAAAATCATAAGTTTTTTTAGTAAATTGAATTAAACTGAAGACTTTAGTCTAATGTCCAAAATTATTTACAAAGTATAAAATTCTTAAATTAATAACAAAATCATCTTTATACATCTACTTACTAATCTTAGCTAAATAATTGAACAAAGAAATGAAATTAATAGGGTATAAGCACCTAACAAGGAAAAGAATTGGGAAAGTATGTACAATCTACGCAACTTATCTGACCACCAAGATTACTACCTCAAATAGAAAAATACCTGAATGTGAGAGAAGTAGAGGGTGAGCATTCACATACTCAGCAGTAATTCAATTATCTTTTTGAATGGATACAATTTTACGAAACGTGCATGCTTAGTACCTTTTTTAAAATCCATTTATAAACTAAGTTTATAAAATAATTGATATCCCAAATAATCTCATATTCAAAACCAAAACTAAATCCACATAATTGTACATATCATAAATTAACGAAGTATATGAATGAGCTCTCATCCTCCCATCACGGCCCTGTAATACCTTTATAGCAGAGGTACCCAACATCCTGACAATACCCATAGGAGTATCAACCAAAAACCTGTGCAGGGACCTAGATCTTTCACCTAGTACTGTAGCAACTCGCGAGTGATCTAAACTTTCATGATACAATAATGGAACCTAAGTATGTGATCTTATGGTATGTACAATATGTAACTATTCAAAATATGCATACATCCAATAATCAAATCATGCTTTAAAATCTAACTTGACATTATTCTGGGATTTACTGTAAAATAGGCAGCACACTATTATTTACCCCATAATCATACTATAAAAATATGTATAAAATTCCATATAATCCAATCCCAGCATAATCTAATAATTTTCAACAATTTCTTAAATCATCGTAAAATCAAGATTTTTCGTAAATAATTTTTAATACAATTGTAAATAAAAATATATATAAAATCAAGTAATCAAACCCCTATCTCAAAATAGTAGCTCTACTAAGCTAATGATGCTCGAGAAAACTCCCAACAGTCACTTGGGTGCTTAAACAGTTGTTTCGGGATCCTAGTAAGCTCACTTGAAAATGTGACCTTTTCGCCAGAGCCTCAGATGAAAAAATAGAGGTCACCACTGAATTTAGAACACCCAAAATACTAGTTTAGACATATACCTTGTCAAAAGTAGGTCTCGGGGCAGACCTACCCCGTGTCATGTAAAATAATACTATTCACGAACTTTAAAATTTGTGTCATTTCGAAATATAGCGATATTATATATCAAAAGTCGTTTCTCGACCTCTCTAAATCCAATTTTGAAATCAAAATTCAATTTCGAGATTTTGAGCCTTAAATGGGCTTTAAATTCAAAAATTATAAAAGTGTCTCTTTTTGGAATTAATTTGAAAATTTTTCACTTTTTTCAAAGTATTTAGAAAAATATCATAATTGCTATTTATTTACAAAAATATCACTTTACTGAAATATTTCATGAAATATCATTATCACAGAATTATTTAGAAAAATATTACTTTTGAAAATGTTTTAAAAAGTTCCAACTTCACTGATTATTTGTAAAAAAATATCATTTTTGCAAAAATATTTCGAAAAGTAACAGTTTTCTAACCTCAGCCTAAGACTCAAACTAACTAGTAACAGACTTTAATCCAACATTATGTAGTTTTGCAAAAATATCATTTTTCGTTCTAAATTAGAAAAATATCACATTTTTCAATTCGAAAATTATTATGCTTTTAGATATCATTTTAACTTCTACTAACCATAATTATTCATGATTTTTAATCCTCTTTCAATTCATATAATTATCTCAGATAAAATAATTAGCTAACAAAAAATTATAAAAATAATATATTTTAGAAACTTTGGTAAAACGACCAAACAGTGAAACTTTTATCGGGAACGAGTTAATGGCCAACACCGGTTGAGAAATGACGGCGACGACGAAGCGAAATGACATCCGAGACTGGTTGAGAATTTGGAGCCTTCTTAAACAATTTTTAGAAACTGTAGGCCCTTAACAAAATAATCAAGATATTTTGTATAAAATAATCTAAAAATTCTTATTTACCAAATTGCCATTGGGTCAAAAAGTAAACATATACCCCTATTTGAATAGGATTTTACATGAATATTTTGTGACCATAATTAGTTGCGTAGACCTTGGTTTTCATAATATATATATGTATATATATATTTCTTTCTTTCTCCCTTCAATGGAAATTATATGAACATTAATATTGTGTCCATTTAATAAAAATAAATTGGCTGCGGCTAGGCTGAGTAGTAGTGGGGACAATTTTGGAAAGTTATGAACGTTAACTTGCCGATTTGCAAGGGGAGCGGGTTCCCTTTGAATTACTTGGTCTGCAAAGATGCTCCTAGTTGAGAATTATTGTCTTCCATGGAAAATATCGATAGTAAAAGCGAAACTTTTGACGTAAAGTCTTGTCCTCGTGTAGGAATGCATACATGCATGGCCGCCATCGCCAAAAAAACAAGATCCCAAAATTCAGACCAAACCATTGAAAATAATGTGAAAGGTATCACTTTAGATGCTTTCTATGCTCCAAGAGATTCTTATTTGAGTTCTCGATGCTCAGTTGACTAAATAAGTAAATAAAATTATATTGTCTATGCAAGTCTTCGGTTCTTCTTTTATTGTGGACAGTCCAAACACACTTTTCCATACCCTTATATTTATTACTTTCATATTAATTTCAACTTCTTTGGCTTCTCAACGCGTTTGACCATGGAAACATTGAAAAAAATGGTCCACATAAGGAANGGTTTGGAAGATGTATATTTTAGGGATATAATTTTCAAACCAGCTATTAAGTAATCACTTTTAAGTATGCGACTGTATGGTACGTGCATTGATTGTATACTACGAGGACCACAACTTCAAATGTACAAAATAGATACATAATGAGGAAAACAATAAGTTGGTATAAGATTTGCTCTTATTGGATTAATACTTGAACTACAAAGAAGAACAATAAAGTCCCTAACTTAACCAGCTTCTATAAGATATGTACAGTAAAATTCGTCTCAATTCGCCAAGAAAAGAAAGGGGAAAAAAAAAAAAAAAAAGAAACTCAATCTCTAACTTACGGTCAATTACGTACGCCAAACCCTTCAAACACTCTGAGGCCCGACAGCGAATTGCCAGGCTTTACTATTTTGAACCAATCGTCACCAATTAACAGGAGTCAAGGCTAATTATTCTTGTTTTGCTTGTCAATATTTATATTTTTTTAATGTAATGATTAAGATTTTCTCAAACAACATTTCGTGAATATCTTCATTTTCTATTTCAGTTTTAAAATTAAAAACATAAATATTATCGAACAAACCCTCTAATTATCAAAATTCAAGGTCATTATTTCTTTTCCCCCGAAAAATTAACTAGATTCGTCTCAGGTGTACCATTCCAAGTTGCGACGAAACTGTCGCATGTATCATTAAAATGGGCGTTGAAACCTCAAATCTGCACGAAAAAAAGCTTCTCTTGTTCCAATCCGGTGAATTTTCTTGCACATATGACAGCTACGACTTATTTTATTAAAAAATAAAAAAATAAACAGGCGACCAAAAATCAGAAATCAAGTTTGCTCTTCGGTTGACATTGAATGATGGGTGGTCTAAAGTTTTTACCTATTAATTTCCATTGAAATAAAAATAAGACTCAAAAGTTTGTTGTTGTTTCAACATTTCAAAGCACATAGAGCTGTGACTGTCATTGAATTGTCGGCATTAAATGGGCTTTGAAATTTAAGTGAAATCAGTTTGAACCGCGTAAATAAACAAAGGAAAAATTATATACATCAGGGAATCAAATCAAATTAAATGGCAGAGGAGTTGTTGAAAAGAATGACTGAAATTAGGATGACTTGTCGCAATAGAAAGAATTATATATCAAGGTTGTTACATAAGCAAGCTAGTGATCATATGATAAAAATATATAGAATTAGATATCTAATATTATTATAATAATGTGTGAAAAGCATCATTGAACTACTTATATATATTTGGTATAGGCACTATATCATGTGTGTCAAAGGGGGTTCATAGCGTGCTTCTCTAGGGTCGTACTTATTTTCCTTAATCCTGGCTGTCCAATTACCTAACCATAACACCCATTTTCCACGCCATGCAACTAGCCACGTGGGTTGTATCATATGGTCAACCTAAATCCGAGTCAACTCTGTCCTTTTCTTCTCTGCTGATTTTGTTTGCTGTTGCGGTTTGAAAATCTTGGTAGTTTAATGCCAAGGGGTATTGACATTTGGAATTATATTTTGGACGCTTCCTCATCTGCCGTAATATGCAAAAATATTACTTAAAAATTTGAGAGTAATAGCATTTGATATATAGAAATACAGTAAAATTAATGAAGCCTACTATTAAAATTTCACTATTGATTTAAATGAATGATTCATTATAGGAAAGCCCAAAGGAGAATCATTCCACGACATTAACAGGAAAAAGGAAAACAACAAAAATATCACAGGTATTTTAACAAATACTAGTTTTTGATTTTATGTTTTGAGAAATGTAAAATACATTCTTTTACTTTGTCAAATCGGGTTACAAATTTGGATTGCCTTTTGCGATTTTTTATCGAAAAATGAGCACAGTGTTCTTGGTTAAATAAGAAAATTATCAATTAAATTAACTTATAACCAAACAACAGAGTTTCGATTGCCTTTTGCGAATTTAAAAATATATGGATGCTTGGTGATAGAATTAAGGAGTTATTTTGATCATTTTATTAATTTTGTCTAAGGGTATTAGTGTCATTTCATCATAATTTGGACTAAATTTGACACGGATGACAAGTTTGATCGGATTTGTCAAACTGAGAGGATAAGTTTTTGCTTTCCTAAAAACAATTGGTTGAAACTAGTTGGAGAAATTTTTGGTATTTTCCATTAGAAAATAAAAATTAAAAAGAAACATAGAGCGTTTTCTCCAATTCTTTCCAGTTAACTTCCGTTTTTTTTCCAAAAATTAATACATAATGGTGCGCGCGCGTTTGAATAGAAAAAATAGATTGGGAATTGTTAATTTTTGGAACTAAGTATAATTGAGTCTTAAAGAAAAAGTTAGTAATTCTTACAATCTGTAGTGAGAAATAAGTCGTATGTAAAATGTCACGACCCAAATTCTGGGTTAATAGTAGAAGGGGAATTTCACTAAAATTAGAATTTTTTTTTTTTTTAGGTATTGTGAATTCCAACTAGTGGACCTATCCCACAGTTCATAGTCACCAGCAAACACAGACTGAAAAATTATTAGAAAAATCAAATTCTCAAATAGTTCACTGAGTATCATCATTCACGCTTCAACATCAAGCTTAAATAACATATATAGTTTACAGACATATTCAAAGTAGCACACTTAACATGAATGCTAGCAATATCCATATATTCAACAAGACTTAAACACGAGTCTTGTATTCACACTCCTAGCATTACCAAGTCTCAAACTATGAATAAAAGATAACTTCTTATTTCGCTTATTGACCGTTAATGTCACACTGAACACTACCTGTAGAGAAAGTAAGGAGGGTGAGCATAAATTGTCCAGTAGGTTACCCAATTTCCCTTTTTGGGAAAGTCTTTTTATAAATCTTAAAACATCTGTATGGTTAGTAGTATTGGAAATCATTTCTATAAATATTAAGGATTTAAACCATTTACAGAAAACCATGCTAAAACTAAAACCAGATATCCAGGTCAAAACATATAAAGTCTTAATTAAAATAAGCATAATGCACATCATATGAGCTCTCATCCTCTCATCACGATTAGAGCAACTTATACTATATGTATTGAGTGCTTCATACATGACATCTATCTCTGGAAATTCGAGGGACACCCATGTATCTAATCCTACCGAACCGAAGGGGCACTGAATGCCTACGCCTACTGAATGGAGATAGTCAGAAAACAAACCCCGCGCAAGTTTAAGGGCTCTCACCGAAGACGGGTGTACTAGTCTACCTACTACAATACCATGATACCTAAGACGACTCTCACGCATGGTCATATGAAATGTGCAATATATGGAGTCTCAAATAACCATGCAGTGGTTTAACATTCTAGACATGCTCTGATTTTTAATTAAAAATCCACTTTGTATTTAAAAATCAAAAAGTACAGTTTCTATGGTTTTACCAAATCCCATATATAAAAAATTGTACAAAATCAAATGTAAAAATATCTAGAGCAGTTCACAATGTTTCACAAATTCATAGTTCATTAAAATAACTATTCAAATAATTCAATTTAATAAAATCACGAAATTTCATTTTCAGAATAAATTTCAATTTTAATGAAAATAATAGAAAACAAGGAAATTGAATCACATACCTCGAAATAGTAGTTATGCTGAGCTAACAATGCTAGAAATACCCTCAATTGATCAATGATTTGTTCAGACAGTTGTTTTCGAATTTTGTCACGTTCACTTGAAAAGTTGACTTTTCAAACGGAGTCTCGGATTGAGAAACAGAGGTTACCACTGAATTCAGAATACCTAAAAATGTTGGTTTAGATATAAAGTTCGTCGAAAACAGATCTCGGTACAGAACCGGCCCGTGGCACGCAAAACGGTGCAATTCACGAGCTATTTTCTTGATTTTCGCGTCACTTCGAAAAATAGTGGTATTTTATATCAAACTTTATGTCCCAACCTCACTGAGTCCAACTTTGAAGTTAGAACTCAGTTTCGAGGTCCTGAACATTAAATGGGCTCAAAAATCCAAAAATTATAAAAATACCACATTTTCATCCCGATAATTAACGATCTTTCGGTTACCGTTTCAAGACTTCAAAAACATGAGATTTCATTTTCAAACTCCTCTTTCACATGGTAAAATTTTCTCGGGATAAATAACTCAATTCCGAAATAATTACGAAAATACCACAAAAATTAAATATTAAAATATTGATATAGTAGTCAACTTCTCACTGGACCGAGTTGGAGGCTGAGCGTGTTCAGAAATGAAAGCTGGAGTTGAGACGAGTCCAACGGTGGTGGCGATGAGGTGATCGGACGTCGGAGGAGGAAACGGCGGGTGAAAAACCAATCCGGTGGCGTGACCTTCGGAGTGATCTATCTCCGGCGAGAGGCAGCGGAGCGAGACGGCGACACCGGGCGTGGCTTCATCGGCTGCTGGGCAAGGACGCGGGGTGGCGTGTCGGGCGGTACGGTGGTCGGAGCAGCTTCAGGTGAACAGTGGCAGAGGTGGGAGTTTCGGGGGCTTCCGCGGAGAAGAAAGAAGAAAATGGGGTTTTTATGCAATTTTCGAACTGTAGCAGTGGACATGTGGCGCAATCTGGTTCAACCGAAAAAAGGAATCTGAAATTCAATTGTGGCCATAATTTTAAAAAGATTCTTTCACTTTAGTCCCTCTTTTATTACACTTTTGTCCTCGATATGTAATTTCTTTTTACTTTTGTCCCAAATACACCTAGACTTAATCTTCTCTAAATTCAACATTAATAATTTAATTTAAATAATTCAAAAATATAAAATTACCAAAATACCTTTAAAATAAAATTACTTAATTACACTTACAAAATTTAGGATTTTACAAGTGTACTTGCAAAGGTATAATGTCTTTGAAAAATTAACTTTACCCCGAGAAACTATTAAGTAATACATGCATTCGCTAATGAAGTCTACATTACCATAGCACTCCCTATTATAAATAAAACAAAATAAAATACAAAGAAAAGAAGTTTACATCAGCATCAATGGCCCATAATTTTAAAAAAATAAAAATGGGTTACTCAATGGAATAACATTAATAAAAAGTAAAAAGTTTTAATTACGGTACAAACATAGAGGATTATAATTTTAAATTCTTCAAAACAGAGACGAAAGTAGATCACAAATACAATCTTCTTATGGGATACCATAATTCTCTAAAAAAGTATAATAATAAGGATTACCAGTAAACAATTGTTTTCATCTGTTACTGGATTTCGTTCTTGGTGGGTAGAGTAATATGATTCCAATAACAAATAAGATCTATGCCCAAAAAGAAACTAACCCGTATCCGTATTACAATTATAAATTTAAGGAAAAAATTCTATATTCAAGACCTAATAAATGAAATAAAAATTCACACAAATCAAAGATTAGGTGGTACAAAAACCACACAAATATAATACTATAACCATAGAAAAAAAATAAAAAATCCCCTCATCTCTTCCTGCGGAGATGAGGAAGGATATGGGAAGAGGAGGATAAGCTAGAGAAGGAGATCGAAGCTCTCCCTCTCTAACCTAATTGTAAGAGTGACGATAGAACTTTTTTAATAAAGAAAGAAAAATGAGGGTAGGGGTTTTGTTTTTTTTTAAAAAAGGCTCAAAATTATCAATATATAATGGCCCGCATTTTACAATAGAATAGAAAAAACAAATAGGAGTAATCTTTTACAAAACTGTTGAAGGATAACATATTGCTCATCAACACATATATCAGAGGTGTGGAACCACTAATACTAATTTATAGATAAGACTCACCCTTTATTAATTACAGGAAGTGATGCTTAGGCTATGTTCGTTAGGGAAGAGAGACAGGTGGATGAAGAGGCAGGTTGATGGATGCTCTCCAATTTGACTGCTTATTTCATCGTTATCATACGTAATTGGAATAAATGATAGGGAAAATTAACGAATGGGAATAAATTAGAGAGTAATGTGAATCATTATTTGTATGGGATAATATGGAAAAAAAAAACACCACAATTTAGGGTTTTTTCAAAAAACAATTCACACTTTTTTATTTATATCAAATTAAACATTCAATTTATATTTTCTCATCAAATAGAACCGAGCTTACTATTCTGATCAAAATTGAGACTTTATATTATTTAAAAGATACTTTTGCTCTTAAAACCTATAGAACGCATGTGAAAACCTTGGCCTTTACAAAGGTACTTTGGTCTTTTATAAATTTGGGGATTTGAAATAAATAAAATTGGTTAAAATTTGAATTAATGTTAGGTAAGGACCATAGTGAGAAGAATTATTGAGTTTAGGGTCAATTTCAAATTTTTAAGGACTAAATTGAGAAAAACTCGAGTTGCAGAATAAAATACAAATTTGGAAAACTCAAACTCCGCATTTTAGATCTGCCCCAGGTCAAAAATTCCCCAAATCCCTAACTTTCTCTCTCCTCTCTCACGCATCCATTTTTTCCTTTGTTCTTCTTCATTGTGCAGCTCAAATCTCGCCACCTCCCGCGGTTAGTAGGCATCGCCATCATCGGAGCCGACCTCCTTACAGGACGAAGTAGCAACGGTCTACTTTGTGCCCAACTCGGCTAAAAACTGGCTTCTAGCTACCGTTGGCTACCTTTGCCAGCTCGGGCCTCTTCCCAAAGTCGAACCCGACAAGATCCTACCATGAGTCGTCAGACATTTGGCTCTGGTGAGCGTTTCAAACATTTTATGTTATTTTCGTAATAAAAAGTGGCATTTGTGTAATTTTTTATGTAATATTTAACCATTGTTCATGAAACATTTTTTGGGATGACTATACATTTTTAAGATATGGTGAAGAGTGGTGGTTTTATGGAGAATGGATGGGTAGATTGAGAGAAAATCAGATCTGAAATTTGTGGTATTTATGCAAGTATTTTCAAAAAATGATATTTTTATATTTTAATAATTAGTTCCTAATCAAGCCCAAATTTAGGCTTTAGGCCTTGAAATTGAAATTGGACTTCGAAATTAGACTAAGATTAAGAAACGAGTTTGATATATAGCACCAAGTCGGTGAGCGTCGTTGTCGCTTGAGTCGACCCCCTGACCGGACGAAGCAACGCCAGTCTCCTCCATTACCTATCGCATGGCCAGCCGCAAGGAAGAGGCTCGTGAAGTCGCGGTCGAAAATTGGCCTTCCGGCCATTGTTGGCTACGCTCGCTAGCTCGGGCCTCTTCCCAATGTCGAACTCGACAAGACCTAGCCATGCTTCGCCTGACATTTGGCTCCGGTGAGCGTTTCAAACTTTTTATATTATTTTCGTAATAGAAAGTGTCATTTGTGTTATTATTTTATAATGTTCAACCATTGTTTATGAAACTTTTAGGGATGATTATACAGTTTAAGACATGATGAAGAATGTGTTGGAATAATATCCTATAAAGCAGTTTATTATTTAGACATTATAAACAATATTTATTAGATTATTTAGTATCTATTTGTTATTAATAAATTCCATATTACGAATTTCTATTTCATTTATGTCCCATTGATATACATGTGATGTGTATGTTTATCTTATGTAAACATTTAAAAGATTCCAAGATATGAAATGAGTAATAAAGAATTATTCGTATGATGAGTTCATATGTGAGAGACATTATATTTCATTATGTCTAAATTAAATTGTTCGCATTCTGCATATTGAAGATGGAATACTTTACTATGCCATAGAATGTAGTGTTGTCTATTTAATTAATGAAGTCTCTAATTATCGAAGTGAGTCTTCGGATAGAAACACTAGTATATTATAAGAAAATTATAACAGTATCGAACAGGACCTAATGAATTAGAATTTAAGGTTAAGTATCGTAACTCAAATTTCTAATTTTACTAATCTAGTACTATTGTAGAAGACTTTAATTCTAGTGATTAACGAACTTACTTTCATGTGTTTTGTCTTTTTGAGTTACTAAAGGACTAGTTCTGATTTATGGTTCGAACTCTGGTATCTTGGAACAGCTTTCGAGAATAGACGGGAAGATGAGAAGGTTGTGGAGCGAATCCGAGTATTGTTTTTGTCTGGATCAAGAGTTAATATATGTTAAATCACGATCCAAAACGTTTTGTAAAAGGAAAATTTTAAACGACTAATCTCGCTACATTTCTTGATTTTACAAAACTATGGTGTTCTTGAAAATGATTTTATGAAAATATTTTTTCAAAAATTTATTCTAATAAATACCAACAGAATTGTGATTTGTTGAGAATGGATAGGCAGATTGAAAGAAAATCATATCTAAAATTTGTGACATTTATGCAAATATTTTTAGAAAATAATATTTTTGTAACTTTTTTAATTAGTTCCTAATTAAGCCCAATTTAAGTTTGAGGCATCAAAACTGAAATTAGACTTCGAAATTGAACTAAGTAAGATCAAAAAACGAGTTTTAATATATAGCATCAATATGTTTCAAAGTGGCACGAAATCCAAGAAGCGAGATTTGAGATTTTGCTTCGTTTTGCCTGCTACAGGGGTTCGTCTCGGTCTGGGGTCTAACTTATTCGAATTATATGTTTAACCTAGTATTTTTTTAGATACTAGTAATTCATTGATGCTGTCTTTTACTCTAGAGCTTCGTTTAGAAAATCACCCCTCAAAGTAAGTTCATAGGATCTCGAAATGACCTTTTAAGCGACTAGGTGACTAATAAGAGAATCTACAGGTGTCGATAGCTTGGCCTAACTATTAAGGTGAGATAGGGGGTTCAATTATTAACTTTTATACTTATTTTGTTTAAAAATGTGCATATAAACCTATTTCTTAAAATTGTCGATTTTCATAGATTTCAATGATTTGATTGGATATTTGGTGAACTTGTAAACTGTTGAGGTATATTGGATTATTCTGGAATTAGATTGTATGATTTTTATACAAGTTTAAAATTTTGGTTATGGGAAAATATAGTTGTTATGCTGCTCGATTTTTAGTAAATCCCAGAATAATACTAAATGAGTTTTGAAGCACGATTTCTTGATACACTTGATAAATGGTTATTACATACTCTATGAAATGTTGTACCTATTATAAGATCACATACTTGAGTTTCATTTTAGTATCATGGTATTTAGATTACTGACGAGTTGCTGCAGTGCTAGGTGAGAGACCTAGACCCTTGCGCAGGATTTGTTGACACACCTCCGGGTAGTGTCATAATATACCTCCGGGTAGTGTCATAATATTGATTTCCTCTACTAAAGAGGTATTATTACACGACTGTGATGGGAGGATGAGAGCTCATACATATACTTACATGATTTATGATATGTACAACATGGTAACTTTGGTTTTGGTTTGAATACATGATTATTCTTGATTATTTGTAAACTTGATTTATAAATCGATTTTAGAAAGATATTAACCATGTAGATTTGAAAAGTTGTATTCATGCTAAAAAAATAATTGAATTTCTACTGAGTATGTGAATGCTCACGCCTTATCTTTCCCGTTCTCAGGTGGTGTGTAGTGACTTGGGTAACTTTGGAGCAAAGTGATTAGGAGAGGAACTTAGTTACTAGTTTAGTTATTGATAACTACTTAGTAACCCTTAATTTAGATTTTTAATAACATTTAAGGCTCAAACTTTAGATTTAGTTTGTATTACCTATAATGCCTACTTATGATTATGATGGTAATTCATATGTATATTTTATGAATATTATTAACGGTCTATGTCTAATAGTAATCACAATTATGATTATGATGGTAATGCATATATATATATTTTACGAATATTATTAACGGTCTATGTCTAATAGTAATCACAAAATTGTAGAGATTTACAATTTAGATTATTTTCACAAACTTTTACAGGCACTACCATTTTTGAAATTAGTTGTCGTTTTTCTAAAAAATTGAAGTTTCTATAATTTTCTAAAATAACTTATAAATTTCTGCTTGCAAAATTTTGCTTCTGCCATTGGCTCAGAATTTGAGTTGTGATAATGCAATAAAAAAAAATTACTATGAATATAATTGAAAGCACTAAAATAAAAAATATTATTGTGCATCTCCTTTTTTTTAGAAAAAAATATTTTGAGTAAATATAATAATTATAAAAAATTAAAAAAGTTTCCATTATACAAAACAATTAAAAAAAATAGAATGACAAAAGTTTAAAAAAAAAATCTCATTTTGTCTTATGTGTGCCTGATTGGAAATGCCTGATTTTATGACAAAAAGATAGAAAAGTTCCAATTATTTGTCGTAGATGTATTGTGAGCAAGAAGTGTCTAGTGTTTGGTAAATTATAATTTATGTCTGCTGTAAAATGTTATCTTTTTATAATTTATATTATGATAGCAAAATTAGTTAGCTTTGAAAAGCAATCCGTATATTGTTTTTCAAATTCTGTTTAAAATAGTGTTTATATAACAATTTTTAAAATTTTCTAACCAAAAATAGTAATTTACCAAACGTCTCTTCCTTTCACTTTTTTCTCTAGCTACTTTTAAAAGTTAAAAGCAAAATTTAAAAACAATCTCAAACCGAGCCACATCAGATTACTATGCAGTCACTTGATTATAATGAATCAATTTCTTTCTTAGAAAAATTAAAAGTAGTTAAAGAAACCGAACCAATTAATTATCCATTGCAATTCGGCTTTACTTAGGGCTGCTTTGGTTTATATATCACAGTCTTCTACATCTTACATATTCTCTATTCACTTTCTCTATAATATATATTTGTTTTTTTCATTTTAACAATTCTATGCAATAATCTTAACACTACACGATATTCTTTAATATTCTGCAAATGCTCTAGATAAACTCTCTTCACATATTTGTAGATTTTACCTGCTAAGTTCTTAAATATTAAAAACTAACGTAGTTTGAACTTTAACCGGATATGTAGCTCTTACAAGCACAATTCCATCCGCAAAACTTATTTTTTTTAAATAAATCCAAATCAGTTCCCTTTCCACCGTTTCGGTGACACCTTTCGTGATTTCAGCATTCATAAAGTGATGTCCGCATTAACATATTAACACTAAATTTTAGGGTTGATATATAATAATAAGTTAAATGCTATACATTCGCCTCCAGAAAAAAAAAAGAGTTAAATGCTATAAATATATATATATATATATATATATATATGATTCCTAATTTATAAAATATTTTTAGTTATTAGATCATTTCTTTATCGCCTAGTTAAAAAAAATAAAAATAAATACATATTAAATAATCTTTATTGGCTATTGTAATTTAAGTAGTTAAAAAAATAAAAATAAATACATATTATTTAATAATTTTCTCTCTCCACTTTTTAGTATTAAAGATGTGCATAATAAATTTTTATTAACAAAATAATATATATAGATACATAAAAAAAAATACCTACTAAATTTAGCGGCTAGTGGCCTATATATATAAGGATGGAGATTCAAACTTTGGACTCAATATTAGGGTGTGTATGTGGTTATTACAAGCAAATATTTTGACTAGACGTACATCCTACATTTATATAATCCCTTCATTGATTTATTTATTTATGGGTTTGGAAAGAGGAATTCGGGGTCAAGACCTCCTAGTTCACACTAGAGAAAGTGTGGTTATCATTAGGCATTTAGGTCTTGCACATGTGACCATGAGTTCTAGTGATACAATGTGTGTCAAAGTTGTTTAATTTCGATAATTATTGATATCAGCTTATGAGGCAAAACTATCTTTTAAAAATTATGCTATTTCACCTATATATTAGTCTCGTTAGTCCAAAACTATATAGCGCATGTGATGTCATGCTTACCAGTTGTTAAACTGTATATATGTTAAGATTTGGTACCAATAACGTCATTGTATTGTAATTTGTATTCATTACTCAACTTAATAATACGAACGGATGTTTCTCTCCCAATTAATAATACTTTCACTAATACGATAAGAAAGCTAAAAGAAAGGGACTCTTAGAATTTCATGCAACCGGAAGCATAGTATTCAGTTCACATTGCTATTATCAATTAATCTACCACATCACGGGGGTATTACAGCTCCTCGAATTAATATGGCTTGACTTTTTGCCATATGATTTCCACGTTGGTGTGCTGAGAGATCAGCTACATGTCAAGACTTAAATAGCAAAGTTACTAGACGAGAAATTCATATAACACATTAAAAGAATAGTACGGACATGTATTCAGCTACCAATTAAATCTTGCAAATAGTGGATTCTTGCCACGAAAATATATACCATTTCACATATTAAAAAGAACATAGCAATACAGTGGCCCTTAAAGTTCACTTGATTACCTTAACTAGCTAGTAGTGTCCTCAAAAGCATTTTCTTTTCTTTTCTTTTCTTTTTTCTTTTTTCTTTTCTTTTTTCTTTTTTCTTTTTTCTTTTTCTTGGTGGGGGAGGGGTACTTTTCTTCAAATATACATCCGATAGGGACATATTGAATCTAGCTAGCTCAACTCGTGCGGTTTTGTAGATATACACACTGTTGTACCTAATCAAATCCCAGCTACTAATTAATATATATGTTCTCCAAAGTTAATAATTATCAAAATTGGAATTGTACACACGTAGAAAGAAAAATAATAATGAACAAATAGTAAAACTCTAATAATCCGGCCACGTTTAAAACCTGATGTGTATGTTATGAACAAGATACTAGTTTTTCATTTTCTTATTGTATTTATAGATATATTCTCTTTTTGAAAGGAATCTTTCTTTGGAAAATTTCCCTATAATACTCCGTTTTATTCTTTTCTTAATTTCTTTGAGACAGCTATATAGCGCCGTATGTTTGAATAGTGAGAAAGCTCTCTCTTTCCCCTTTCTTCATGCACTCCAAAATTTTCTTGATAAGACAACGGCACGCATGGAGAAATAACGATCTACTATTGGATGAATTCTTAGTCCAAAGCATAAGTTTGGCCAACGAAAAAGTGAAAAAATAAATTAATAAAGTTACGTATACATGCAATCAAAAACTCATGCCACGTGATCCATTGTAATGGCAAAAAGCTACTAGTATTGCATGAAAGTAATTTGATCTAACCCGCTGGTCAAATTTTGGCCGACAATTTTCGCCGAATATGAAAGATGTTTCAAAGGGTTTGATGTTGAAGTTTCTTTCAAAATAGAACTCTTGCTAGTCAAGGTAAAGAAAGAAAGCTAAGTATATAGGGCTCTTCTTATGTTGGGGATACGATCGATACAACCATACAAGTCACATTTTTTCTCTCAAATTTGAACAATTTTCAAAAGAAGCATTGAATACAATTAAAAACGATAAAGTTAAAGAATGTCACGAGAAGTTGAAAATATGCGCATGCCAAGGAAAATTAGTTCAGCGTAATAATGAGATGTTTAGGGAGTTAACAGTAAATATAATAATTATTGTACATGTAATTACATAGCTGAAGGCGAGCATGTTAAATTAACTTTTTGTGCACTAAAAGATAATTCTTCAACACTGCATACGAAGATTCTACTTGAGAGAGTGCATATACACGTATATACTATATACACATACAAGTGGAGATTTTTATTTTTACTCTATGAATAAGTACTTTAATCAAGTTAAAATGACTTGCAATAATGAATTATTTTTACCTACAATCATTCATTCTAATTCTGAATCCTCTTTTATTAAGGTAGGAATAAGTTTCTTAGAATGCCTTCTTTAAAGAAACAATTTGGAATGGTTTTTTTAGGGAAAAAGTTTTGACAAAAAATATTTATATGTAATAGTTTTATATATCCTGTTAATTTGTTTTTAGAATATATATTATGGTTATTGATTTTTGAGAAACATATACGGTTACTAGGTTTTTGAGAAGAATATACGGTTAATTTTTTTTTTTTTGAGGGAATATACATGGTTAGTTTTGAAATTATAAAAAAAAGAATGGTTTTCTTAGCAAAAAGTTGTGATAAAAAATATTAGTATTTAAAGTTTTATGTATACGGTTAGTTTTTTTTTAAGAAATAAATACAGTTACTTTTATATCCACATGTGATATTAACAAGATTATATCTTCAAACTATCTACGCATTATATTTACTTTATTTATTTATTTATTATTATTATTATTATTATTATTATGAAAGAAGTGCTATCTTAGGTTAAAATAAGTCTACATATGAAATAAAAAAATATTAAAGTAATTAAATATTTAACACATGAAATATATATATATAAGAATAATTTATCGAGTAAATATAAGTTACGCAACTTTAAAACTTAACAAAAAAATAATTTATCGACTGAATATAAATTATACGACTTCAAAAAAAAAAAAGATAAAGAGTCTTTCAACTAAATATAAGTTATATGACTTCGAAATATAAACTAGTTAACCTAGGGGAAAAAAGCGTATAGGAGTACACTTTTTTTTAAAGAAAAGACGAAAGAAAAATATAATAGTATATAATTAGTAATAACAACGATGAAAGGTAAGAAATGAAAGGGAATGAGAATAAAATTACAAGAATTAACAAAAGAATGGGAATGAAAAGAAAAGAATTGAAAAAAAATTGTCCAATTCATAGGTCACAAACAAATTACTAATTTTTTAAGTCATAAATAACTTTCTATATTTATATATATATATTAATTATCTTTTTCTTTTATATAATATTATTATAACTATTATATCAAAATTAGATAGCTTAAATTAGAGTATCCATCCATAAAATAAAAACAAAAGTATTCATTAAAACATCATATGTGTGTCTATAGTATATAAATGTATATGTAAGGCATACCAATCCTTTCATGCCGCGAAAAAAAAAAAAAAAGGATAACTTAGCACATTATTTAATCATCAGCTTAATTATCTTATAATTTAAGATAGGAACAAATTTCATCCTATACATCCCAACATCTTAGAACATTAATTACGAGATAGTTCGTTTTAAAAGGCACTACACTAAAATTAATGGTATTCCGTGACAAAACTTACGTAACAATTTTGACCATTCTATGGGCGACATGACAACTAAGTTTCTTATCGGAAAATAATCGCTTAGTTGATGGGGACAGTGTATTAGTGGGGTAACCAGTGTTATAATCATATGACTTCATCCTGAATAGTAACCAGTAAACTAGTCTGATACTTAACTGCGGGTTGGGGAGAAAAAAAAAAGTTATTTTTTGATATATCATTTCTTGAAGGAAAAGAAAATTTCTATCTTCCCGATTCTAAAGAAATTAAAAATTCAAAGAATACTTATCTATGACCTACATTTAAAAAAAATTATGTAATTTTCGGACATTGAGAAAATTAGAAAACCGAATCCGTAGACGTTTTTAAAAAATAGAAATCAATTCAGTGGACTTTGACGTATTGGTTTCGTTTTAAAACATTTTTCAGAGTAATTAACTCCATATCCCTATTAGTAAATTTTCTTTGTAATTAAGTTTAATATATTAAAATTCCAATATCTAAATGAAAAAAAAAAAATAGTACTAACTAGAAAGAGAAGTGCCAGCAACATTTTTTTTCCCTCATTTTGTGTCTAGTGTTTCATTAATTGAGATGCAAATTTCGCTAAATTAGCCCATATTTTAATAATAGAACACTTTATCGTTGAGTTCACGTATCAAAAAAATACTATTAGCACTCTTTTAAACGAGAGTAATGCAATGGGTAAATGCAATATATAATGCTCAATACATATGATTTATCGGATTATTATCTATTAATTATAGTTACATTTTAATTATAATAATTTATTAATTAAAATCACTCCTAGCTTACAGCATTACTCGTTCAAACCGTCTACCTATCCCGCAGGTTGCATTTCCACCGGTGACCAGTAAGAAGAGAAGAAGAGAAGGAAGAAAAGTGCAAAAATGAATATGAAGGTAGGGAGGTGCATCCAATCGAGAGAGTTTAATCTCTAACCCAAAGAAATAAATAAATGAAAAGAAAATGAAAGTCTAAGGAAGTGAGTCGGTCCCAAAAGGATAAAGAGTCAACATGGTTGCCTTGCCCGATACAGATCTGAAACGTGGTAGAGATGTGTTGGGGATTCTTGTGTGGTGGGGCCACAGAGAGACTGGGCGACGGGCCCAATCGGTCATCAGTCACTGCCCTGCCCCAGAAGTAGAACAGAACAAAGAGAAGAGAAGAGAAGAGAAGAGAAGAGAAAAGAAAGAGAGAGAAAGTAAGAGCCGGGCCGTCAAATTTGTTGACTTGGCTTTTTCTTTCCTCCTTTCCTTTTTAATTTCCTCACGTGGAAGGCGCCGCACCATTCGGGGCGGTGGATTCATTTTTTTTTTCCTTTTTTTTTTTTTTCCTCCTTTTTAGAAAAGATTTTTAATATATTAGAAATGAAATGAACCAGTCATGCTCTTTTCTTGACGAAATGTAGACGAAACTACCACGGCCCAGTGGGCCCCACACTCTCCTACTAGTATCTCGGGTCGGATCGGGTCGTGTGATAAGGGAGAAGAAAGAGGAAATGGGTTGATTGGAAGTGCCACCTGGCAGCCTGACGCACTGACTGACGCAAGTAATGAAATGAAAACGAAAATATCACGTCGATTTCTGAAAAATCAAAATCAAAATATTTGGGTCCACGTTCCAATTCCAAACCCTTTTTATAGCCGAACCGATTGTACCGGTAAAAGACTTCAAAGACTTCACCACACAAACACCCCTTCTTAGCTTCTTCTTCTTCTCTCTCTCTCTCTCTTTTTCTCTCCAATTCATTCAATTTTCTCGCACTTTCCCACACTTTCTCGGCTTATGGACAAAGGATGGGGTCTCACCCTTGATTCGGACTCCCTCGGTTTCTTTCTCAACAAGCAGACCCAACTACCTGCGGTGCTCGATCATCATCATCATCACATGGCCATCAAGCGACCCATCTTTGCTACTGGTGCTACTGCTGATCAATCAGCTAGGCCGTCGTCGAACATGTTCACCGCCGTCGAGTTTAATCCAGCGGCTAGACTTGGCCGCAGGCCCGAGGATCACGCGCCGCCACCTCCCTCCGACGAGAATCGGGTGGCTGCGGCCGTGGTCGACTTCTTCGCCGATAAGAATAGGCTGGTCAACGATGGCGATGATTCCAAATCCGTCCCCGCAATCAACGTCAAGAAGGAGAATCCTCATGGTGATGCCACTACAGGTCCCTCTTTGGATGTAAATGTAAGTTTTTATTTATTTATTTATTTATCTTATTAGTTTTGGTTTTTTTTTTTTTTTCATTCATATCTTAGTAATGGTACTTTTTTTTTTTAAATTAAAAAAAAATCAATATAGACTGGTTTACATCTTCTTACTGCGAATACCGGAAGCGATCAATCAACGGTTGATGATGGGGTGTCCACTTATGTGGAAGATAAACTAAACAAAACTAAGGTAGTTAAGATTTTATTAATTTGATGTAATTATTTTGGATTGATAGATAAATTGGCTTAGAGATTTTTTTTTTAAAAAAAAAACTGTAATTGTATATGAAGGTGGCTCAGTTGCAAGTGGAGCTTCAACGGATAAATGCTGAGAATCAAAAGCTAAGAGAAATGCTTAGCCATGTAACCAATAATTACAGCGCCTTACAGACGCATCTCATGACAGTAATGCAACAACAGCAACAAAATCACCGAGCCGACACTACACAACAACCTCAGGTAATTACTTATTTAATATTTAACTAATCAATAATTGGTCAACCTAGCTTAATTAAAATGATCGTCATCGATCGTCTAACACATAATAAACTAATACCCTTTTGTTATAAAATTGGTCATGATATATAATCAGAATACTAATGACCCTCAAGAGGTGAAACACGAGAGACAGTTCCTGGATTTGGGACCTAGCGCAACGGCGGAGACAGATGATCAAGTCTCCAACAATTCTTCGTCAGACGAAAGAACCCGTTCCGCGACGCCTCAGAACAATATTCTTGAGACCGCGTCCAAGGACAATTATGTAAAATACAATAGTACTATTAGTACAACGAGCAAAGATGTTGTCCCGTTTGATCAAGATCAGAGCTCTATTGGTAAAAGGATCGGTAGAGAAGAGAGCCCCGAGTCCGAGTCCCAAGGTTGGGCTCCCATCAAGGTCCCTAAGTTGAATTCCGGCGGCGGCTCGAAGCCGATCGAGCAATCCGCCGATGCCACCATGAGGAAAGCCCGTGTCTCGGTTCGAGCCCGATCAGAAGCCCCCATGGTAAGTAGTATAAACATCTTGCTATTCAAATATAACATTACTTAATTGTGATTTAATAAAATTTGTGAAACTAATTATTAAAGTGTTTGATAACGTAACTGTAGATAACTGATGGATGTCAATGGAGAAAATATGGTCAGAAAATGGCAAAGGGAAATCCATGTCCCCGTGCATATTATAGGTGTACAATGGCACTTGGTTGTCCAGTTCGCAAACAAGTAAGTGTTAATTATATAGTACTAGTTCGATATAAATGAACTTGGTTATATTTTCCCACTTTTAAATAAAATTCTAATTGTTTTCGAATCCTTTTATCTCATTTATAGGTTCAACGCTGTGCTGAAGACAAGACCATATTAATCACCACATACGAAGGGAACCACAACCACCCTCTTCCTCCAGCGGCAATGGCGATGGCATCGACAACCACGGCGGCGGCGAACATGTTGCTGTCGGGTTCGATGTCCAGCGCCGACGGTCTAATGAACCCCAATTTACTAGCCAGAGCCATTCTTCCATGCTCATCGAGCATGGCAACGATTTCGGCTTCGGCTCCGTTCCCAACAGTCACATTGGACCTAACCAACAACCCCAACCCACTTCAGATGCTACGATCGCAACCAACCCAATTCCAAGTCCCTTTAGGGCAACCCCAGAACTTTGGGACACCACCACCAGGTGCCCCTCAGTCCTTCCCCCAAGTGTTTGGACAAGCTCTATATAACCAGTCCAAGTTTTCTGGCCTTCAGCTCTCGTCCCAAGAGAATATCGCGGGTTCCTCAGCTCACCAATTGCAATTGCACCAAACTCAGCAACCTTCTTTGGCTGATTCGGTCAGTGCCGCCACGGCGGCTATCACTGCCGATCCGAACTTCACCGCGGCGCTTGCGGCGGCTATCTCCTCCATCATTGGCGGAGCCAACCCGAATAGTGCCGCTGCCGCCGCTAATACCAATAGCAATTCAAACAACAGCAACAAAATCAGCAGCTTTCCGGGAAACTAGAGATGGGGTTTAGTGTATCAGGTCTTAATTAATTTGTTGTTATAGCGTTTCAACTTTTTTTCTTTTATTTTTTTTCATTTTGTTCTTTTTGGGTGGAAAAATGAGATACATAAGATAACATGTCCATAGTTTTTGTTGTTGTGAGGGATGTAAGGGCTAGATGGTCACAGTTGCATTCTTTCTTATTGTNGTAAATACACAGAAAAAAGAACAAGTTATTGTTAGCCTTACATGTTTTAGTTTACTATTTCAATTTCTTTTTTTGTTTTGTATAATTTGTACTATCCGTTTACCTTCTATCTATTATCTTCACCTAATCAATCTGGATCACAAACAGAGAAGAAAAATATTGTTTACAAGTAAACCCAAAAAGAAAAAGAAAAAAAAAAAAATCATAACTTTGATATATAACAGTCAAGGAATTCGGCGGTCCCAATTTGACACGTAAACGGCGCGTAATGAATGGAACCTAAAATCGTAGACTTTGAGGAGACTTCCAGGCAACAACTTGTGTTGTGCGTTAATGAGCAATGAATGAGTTAGGGAGTCAAATTCAAACAAAAACATTAAGAGAGAGAGAGAAACCAAGAGAAGAGAGGAGAAGAGGAGAAAATAAAAAGAAAAAGCAGTTTTGTAATGTAGCAGTACTTTTCGTGAATTAATAATATATATTTATATGGTAAGGTTTGGCACAATTTTTTAATTGGACGAGTGTGATACGTTGTTGACTTTCCGTGAAGGTCGATTGACGTCACGTCACGTCATCGGAATCCGATCCAATCATGTATATCACTCTCTGTATATTATACCGTTGAATTCCAACGTGGAACATTGTGAGTTGCACCGTACTACCTCATCCACCGTACTAGGATCTTTTACTCTTTAATGACTTGCTGTTATATATATATATATATATATATATGTATGTATATAACAGCTAGCTTCTTATTTCATGGTGGGATACTTGGATAGTAAGCCCTTTTATGATACCACGTGCTTGCATGTGGGGAAGGTAGATCGAGTCCCCAGTTTCTTCTTCAATTTTCTTTATTAACTATTTTCAGTATTTACGCAGAAATTGCCGAACAATAGTTCGGTATCTTCATGAAAGTTGGGATGAAATTAATAATGTACTTTGAAAGTCCTTTTCAATGGATCGTTGAATTAAGTTAATTGTAATGTGAAAGATGAGTTTGTGCCGTGTGGTTTTTTCTCAGTGTCAAATTAATTGTATGTTTCTTAGGAAAACAAACAAGAAATTTTACAGAACACCACCTTATCTGATAACTTAATTTTCAGATATATCTATATATATATATATATATATTACCGTTTTTGGAACTTAGAAGGTGGAGATTTTTATGGGTTCTAGAGAAAAGTACAAATAGAAGTCTAGAAGAGATCAAGAAAAGCTGGCTAGGTTTTACACGATGGATTTATTTATGATTTCATACACTCTAAACCAAACCCCACTTTAAGATGCTATATTGGATCAAATGTGGTGGTCATACGTTCTGTTATGGGATGGGATAGGTTTGATTTCTTTTTTTTTTTTTTTTTTTTTTCTATAAACGGTTTGAATTCTCTTCTTACTTATTCAAGAATAAACTCTAACCTCACAGTACGTGCACATAATATATTTTAAAATATGTTATGCCAAATTCATTCTCCTTTTTAATATTCTATCGTTCCAGCGTTTAAAAAAGAATTTTATTATGCTTTGTAATAATATTGAATACTTTAATTGAGAACACATTCTGTGAGAGAATATTTGAAAAAAAGAATGAATAAAGAAATGAATTTAGAACTTAAAAAGAATTAATAAAGAAATGAATTTAGAACTTTTATTAAAAATATGTGGGAAAATAACACCCAGAGTCTCATCATTTCTATCCAAAATGTTTCAAAAATACAGTGAGACTCCTAGACTAAAAACTGATTGAAAGACAAAATTTAACCCCTTAACTATGTATATATTTTTAATTAAAAAAACATGTATATATTCATTTAACTTAGATAACGAATGTTTAAGAGTGCATGTGCAACATATAATAAAGTAGAAAGAAACGAAGGCATAATTTAGACTCCTACAGAGAGTTTGGACTCCTACAGAGTTTGGAGACAAATCTTGGAAAAGATATAAGCCAACTTAGAAATTTTATTAATTTGAAAGTTGACCGCCAAATACATGCTTTAGCTAGAACCTTTATATAGATGCTGAACACTCCTAACTGGAGTCCTAGTCTTACTAAAATACCAAATAGAGTCCTAGTTCAATTAGAATACATAGTAAGATAACTGAAAACTTGTCACAACCTAAAATCCGGCTAGTGGCAGAAGGAAAATTTCACAAAGATGAAAAATTCATTGATTATTTGAAAAGTGTCAAAAGTTCTAGTTTTATAAAACGGTCTATTTAAATAAAATAATTGGAATTTCATCCCGTGAACTACTTTCACAGTTCGTATACACCATTAAACATAGATCGAATAAATACTGAAAAGAAAAACGTAAACTAAATATAAGTCCAAGCATCATCATTATTCACGTCAAAAATCAAACACCAGAATGGCATACATAAGTTCACAGACAAAGATAGAATGTAGTAATCTTGGTTCAATGCTAAACAAAACTCAAATAATCCAAATACCATGACATCATATTCTAAGCATTATCAAGATAACGAACTACAGTCAAGATGACCTCTTACTCCTCTTGATCTCCTAAGTCACATTGGATACCACCTGAGGAAGGGAGGAAAGGGTGAGTATAAAATGCTCTGTAGGAAAAGCAGTTATCCAGTCGAAAATATTTTAGTGATGGAAAGTTCCTGTATAATTAGTCTAAATCCAATACATACATATATAATGATCCAAAATCAGAAATCCATATGTATATGTATAAATAAATCAATACAATCAAAACCATTCAATTCAGATGCACATGACACAAATCAGCCCATACCCATAAGCTCATATCCTTTCATCTGTGGAAACTCAGAATGATGGCACTAAGTGTACCTAACAGCTTGCCTGACACCTAAGCCCATACCCGGAGGGTACACCCATGTGTCGCCTACCAAATCTAGAGGGGCAACTGAATTGCGCGACGCCTGCCAAATGGGGAGGTGATCTGAAGTAACAGTATCCCACACGGGTTTACGGACTCTACACTGATAGTGGGGCACGCAGCGCTATACTGTAAATTCACGATGTTAACACGGTGCTCATGTATGATCCTATGACATGTGCAACATAGAACTGAAGTGTGAAAATAATCGTACTCGGGTTTTCAATAAAATAAGCATATTAGGATTTTATAAAAAAACCGGACAACATAACGGCCCTATTTTTGTTATACCCAAAAATAACCTGCACTTAGAAAAATCTCCAGAGCAATACAGTATATATATGTATATCATACTATCACATATGTTCAAGAAAATCAAAAATCACATTTGTTCTCATATGTTGCAGAAAATAAGTTTTATTCGAAAATAGTATAAAACGGAGGTAACCGAATCCCTACCTCACAAGAATAACGATACCATGCTATTGAATCCTCATGGCATCGTCGACAATCGTCCGAAGGGTCGAGAACTAATTTTAAGCCCTCAATCGTTCTCTTGCGAAAAACCAACTTCTCAATGGAGTTTCAATTCCACAAACAGACTTCTTCACTGAATTCTTAGCACCCAAAATAACTAGGTTAGACATATAACTTTTCCAATTCAGGTCTGGGCCCATTCCAGGCCAGTGGCATGCAAATCAAGACAAATCTTAGCCGTCCGATTTCGATTTTTGTTCCGATCACCAAACATAGGCAATGCATATATCAAACTTCTCTATTTTCTGAGTACAATCCAAAAATGACAACAAAAACACAATTCAACGACCGGATCAAAAAGTCAACTCAAGCTCAAAATATTTCCAAAATGGCAACTTTTGATTCGAGTATTATAGGGTTAAGATATATATACCTTGAGCTTTCTCTCGATGAGACGAATCCAACAAGCCCGAGAATATGAGCTGAAATGGTCCGAAATGACGCCGACGATGAAAAGCTTCGAACGGCTCTAATATCGTTTTCTGGTGAAACAGCAGCCAGTGACTGCTGGTGATAGTTGGTGGAGCTTCTTGGCAGCACGGCACGTCGACACCGGCAGGCTGGAGGGGCAGACGACGGCCCGAGGTGTCTCCCACGGCGGCCCTGCGCCTTCGGCCGAGAGAAACTGAGAGTGAGGGAGAGAAGAGAGCGTCGGGAAGAGAGAGAGAGAAAAAAAAAATGACAGGGTCACGTGGCCCTGTCTTATGGGGCTGTGCATTTTTTAAAAATTACACAATAGTCCCTAAAATTTCAAATCTCTTTCAAATCAGTCCTCCAAAAATTACAATTTAGTCATTTTGTATAAAAATTTTGCAAATTAATCCCCCCAATATTATACCCAAAAAATTTGTAAAATGTCCAAATTACCTTCCCAAAAATCCGAGTTGTTATATTTTCTTCTCTATAAAAGAATTTCGTCTTGAAATTCAAAATACAAGTCAAGGCTTACATCACAACACAACTTCTAAGTAAAGAAATGAGGGTACTTCTCGTATATCTCCGTCTCGAGTTCCCAAGTAGCCTCGTCTTTTTTGTGATGTTCGCAAAGTACCTTGACAAGTGTAATCTCTCTGTTGCGAACCACCTTCAGCTCTCTAGCCAACAAACGAATAGGCTGCTCTTCATAAAATATATCTTCTTAGATCGGTACATGCATGTACTGAACTACATGAGATGTGTCCGGCGTGTACTTCTTCAACATCGACATATGAAACACATTATGCATGTGACCTAACTGTGCAGGCAGATTCAAGTGATACACCACTGGTTCAATTCTCTTAGTGATCTTAAAGGGACCAATATACCTTGGAGCAAGCTTACCCTTAACCCAAATCTTGTCACACCACACCTTGGAGTCACTTTCAAGAATACGGAATCACTAGTATCGAACTCTACCTCATGCCTCTTTGGGTTAGCATAACTTTTCTGGTGACTCTGAATCTCCTAGAGTCTCTCCCAGATATCCTTGATCTTTTCAGTAGTCTCCTTAATCAATTCAGGTCCAAGAGTAACACACTCTTCGAGCTTTGTGCAACACAAAGGCAACCTACACGGCTTTCCATACAACACTTCATATGGAGCCACACCGACACTGGTCTGGTAACTGTTATTATAAGCTAATTCTACCAAAGGAAGATGATCATCCTAGTTCCCACCAAAGTCTAGTATGCAATAACGTAGCATGTCCTCAAGAACCTGAATGGTCCTTTCAGACTGACCATTTGACTTCAGATGGTGAGCCGTACTGATATCCAACTGCGTACCCAATGCTTTCTACAAGGCTCTCCAAAACTTAGAAGTAAACCTTAGATCTCTGTCAGAGACTATACTTGAAGGCACACCCTACAAGCATATGATGTTCTCCATATACAATCTACTAAGCTTAGTACGTGAGTAGTCCATGGATCGATATAAAGTGAGCACTCTTCGTCAACCGATCAACTACCACCCAAACTACGTCATTCTATCTCAAGGTCTTTGGAAAATGGGTCACGAAGTCCATTATAATCTTGTCCCACTTCCATTTTGGAATTGGTAACAACTGAAGTAACCTAACTGGTCTCTGGTGTTCAGCCTTGACTTGCTGACAAGTCAAATACTTAGCCACAAAGATAGCAACATCCTTCTTTATCCCTTTCCACCAATATTATCTCTTAATGTCTCTGTACATTTTATCATTACCCAGATGTACGGTGAACCTTGATTTGTGTGCTTCAGTTAGAATGGTTTCTCGAAGATTAAGGTCATTAGCTATAGCCAACTTCCTACTGAAAAGCAAAAACCCTTCTCTGTTAGTTCTCCAACCATCTAACTGTTCACCATTCTGAAGCCGGTTCCAGATTGTCCTCAACTCTCTGTCTTGCCATTGACTCTGTTGGATAGTCTGGAGAAGTGATGGTGAAATCACAATGTTGCTCAGGCAAGCAACCCTTTCATTCTCGAAGTACTACAAGTTGTAGTCACCAATCGCTACTGAGTTCCTCTAATCTTCAAACACCAGTGCAGCTAGTGCACCATGAGGCTTCCTATTCAGTGCATCAGCTACAATGTTGGCCTTACTAGGATGATACTGTAGGTCGAAGTCATAATCCTCCATATACTCAACCCATCTTCGCTATCTCAAGTTCAGATCCTTCTGAATAAAGAGATACTTCAAACTCTTACGATCGGAGAATATGTCGAACTTCACACTATACAAGTAACATCGCCAAATCTTCAAGGCAAAGATCACTTTTGCAAGCTCCAGATCATGGGTGGGATAGTTTCTTTCATGTGGCTTCAACTGATGAGAAGCATAAGCCACAACCTGACCATTCTGCATGAAGACACATCCGAAACCCGTATTTGAAGCATCAGTATACACCATATAAGGTTTGTTACTGTTAGGAACAATAAGAACTGGTGCAGTGGTCAAGCTCTGCTTCAACCTGACAAAAGCTTCTTCATTTTCATGATCCCAAATAAACTTGGCATCCTTCCTGGTCAACTTCGTCAAAGGCAAGGCAATCCTCAAAAAATCTTGCACAAAACGGCGGTAGTAGCCTACCAAACCAAGGAAACTCCGTACTTCTGTCACATTTCTCGGTCTCTCCCACTCCAGAATAGCTCCTATCTTAGCGGGATCGACTGAAATACCTTCATGAGAAATCACATGCCCCTAGAACTTCACTTCTGACATCCAAAAGTCATACTTCGATTTCTTAGTATATAACCAATGAACTTTCAAGGTCTTAAGTACTATCCCCAGATATTCGGCATGCTCTTCTTGAGTCTTAGAATACACCAGGATGTCATCGATGAACACAACCATAAAACAGTCCAAAAATAGCCTGAAGACCCGATTCATGAGTTCCATAAATGCTGCGGGAGTATTCGTCAAACCAAACAGCATCACCAGAAACTCAAAATGACCATATCAAATTCTAAATGTTATCTTAGGTATATCATCCTCCTTTATCTTCAACTGATGACAACTAGATCTCAAATTGATCTTGGAAAAGAACCTTGAGCCACCGAGTTGATCAAACAACTCTTCTATCCTTGCAAATGATACTTGTTCTTCACTGTCAATTGATTCAACTTTCTGTAGTTCACACAGAGTCTTAACGAACCATCAGTTTTCTTCGCAAACAAAATAGGAGCACCCCAAGGAGAAATGCTACTGCGAATAAAGCCTTTGAAAATCAGGTCATCCAACTGTTCTCTCAACTCTTCCATCTCAGTAGGAGCCATGCAATAGGCTGGAATAGAAACTAGTTGAGCTCCAGGAACTAGTTCAATGTAGAACTTAATCTCCCTATCTGGTAGTAACCCCAGTAAGTCTTCAGGAAATATCTCTGAATACTCACTAACCACCGGAAACCATAGGTTTTGATCGTCTGTCCTTACCTTACCATCAATGGCAAACAAATTCCTATAACACTTGAGTTTCTTCTTTCCACCCATGCACGCTTTCAGAACAAGACTAGGCTTCAACGGGCTCATCCAAGCCTGATAGACAATAGGTTGCCCATCACCAGGAAAAAGAGTCACTCGCTTCTTATGACAGTCTACAACGGCTTGATACTTCGATAACTAATCCATATCGAGTATCACGTCATACTAACCCATCGACAACACCACCAAATTAGTAAGAAGTTCCTATCACTGACCACAACTCGACAAGACTTACACACACTAGACCCATCGGCTACTCCTCCCAAAGGTGTACCCAACGTCAAAACATAATCTAAACTATAAAATTCCAACCCCAATAGTTGAGCAAACAATATGGATATAAATGAATGGGATGTACCAGTATCAAACAAAACATGTGCCCAAGAATGTGAAAAAAGGATCATACCGTCAACAACACCTCGGCCGGTGCGATCTTGAGTGTCATCTACCCTAGTAAAAGCATAGGCTTGGCTAATCACCTTTCCTTTCCCCTTTGTTGCTTCTTCTCTGGCTCGAATGGCAACTACTGGATCCAAGACCACTACTGCCATATCCGCACCCACCCTGACTCCCTGAGGCCTGAGGAGTCAGGAAACTTTGAGTAAAACCCTAAGGGCAGTACTGATGCTGATAAGGCTGAGGGGAAGTAAAAGTCTACGAAATACCTTGTGACTGTTGCGACCTTGCTTGAGTGTTCTGATAAGAAATAGAACTGGACTGGCTCTTCTGTAGTCCTCCCAGTGAAAGAGGAGATTTTTGCAAACAGTTGGAACATTCTTTCTTCCGATAACCCTGCTGGCCACAAACGAAACATCCTCCATACGGACTGTCTCTGTCACCCCTTGAAGAACTACTGTTGTTCGAGCTCCCACTGTTCAGAGAGCTCTAGGCTGACTACTGCCCCTGGTTCCTTCTGGTGACTTTCCTGTCATTACCTCTCCGCTGGTTCCTCCTGGAATCCAATCCTTCTTCAATGGCCTCTGCCCGCTGGGCAGCCACTGTAATCTCAGGAAGAGTATGGAATGTTTGGGTACCAATTCTATTGAAAATGTTCCGATTCAAACGACTGTTGAACTTTGCAACTCAGTACTTCTCACTTATACCCAGTCCAAGAGCAACACTTGCCAACTCAGTGAACTTTATCAAATACTTATTCACCATTCTGTTACCTTGAATCAAAATCTCAAACCGGTTCACAACTTCATCTTGTTGATCCTCATTGGCATACTGGGCCTTGAAAATCTACTCAAAGTCTTCTCAAGTCAAGCCCACTATATCTTGCATCCGTTCCACTGTTTCTCACCAATAAATAGCACTCCCCATCAAACGAGTAACAGCAAACATAGCCCAAAACTCAACTGGAGTACCAATAGCCCGAAAATGCCTCTCTATCTTATGTAACCAAGTAATTGTTGTGAGAGCTCCTAGCCTACCATCAAAATGCCCTGGCTAGAGATGCATGAACCACTAGAGATGATCAGCCTAATCCAACTGACGTTCCCTCAGAGTTGGAGGCTGATTGTCTGGATAGCTTATCTAGACGAATGCCTGCTACATTTCCTCAATCAGATGAGTGAAATCCGAACGAGGAGGTTCGACACCTAGCTAGTGCCTCGGAACTCTTCTTGGAGGCATCCTTAAAAATCTGAGACAATATGCCAAACTGTTAAAGCGATAATGATGAATGCTTGTTATAAAATCAACTTTAATCTAGTTTAATAGTGATACGTCTGATCAGTTAAACTCAAAGATCTGATTCCAAAATTTCTGTCGCAACCCAAAATTCGGGCTAGTGGCAGAAAGGAAATTTTACAAAGATTGGAAATTTCTTGATTTATTTGAAAAGTGTCGAAAGTTCTAGCTTGATAAAACGGTATATTTAAATAAAATAATTGGAATTTCATCCCTTGAACCACTCCTACAATTCGTATACACCATTAAACATAGATTGAATAAATACCAAAAAGAAAAATATAAACTAAATATAAGTCCAAGCATCATCATCATCCACGTCAAAAATCAAACACCAGAATGGCAGTTATCTTGGTGACCTCAAACACCACCTGAGCAAGGGAGGAAGGGGTGAGCATAAAATACCCACTAGGAAAAGCAGTTATCCGGTCAAAAATATTTTAATGATGGAAAGTTCCTGCATGGTTAGTCTAAATCCAATATATACATATATAATGATCCAAAACCAGAAATCCATATGTATATGTATAAATAAATTAATACAATCAAAACCATTCAATTCAGATGCACATGACACAAATCAACCCATACCCATGAGCTCACATCCTCTTATCTGTTGAAACCCAGGATGATGGCACTAAATGTACCTAACAGCCTGCTTGACAACTAAGCCCATACCTGGAAGGGACACCCATGTGTCGCTGACCAAACCTAGAGAGGCAACCGAATTGCCTATGCCTACCAAATGGGGAGGTAATTAGAAGTTAAAGAACCTCGTACGGGTTTACGGACTCTATACTGATGGTGGGGCATGCATCACCACACTATAAACCCACGATGCTAACACGATGCTCATGTATGATCCTATAACACGTGCAACACAGAACTGAAGTGTGAAAATAATCGTGCTCGGATTTTTCAAAGCATATTAGGTCTTTATAAAAAAAAAAAATGGGCAACATAATGGCCCTATTTTTGATATACCCAAAAATATCCTGCACTCAGAAAAATCTCCAGAGCAATATAGTATATATATGTATATCATACCATCATAATCCATCATATATGTTCAAGAAAATCAAAAATCATATTTATTCTCATATGTTGCAGAAAATAAGTTTTATTCAAAAATAGTATAAAACGGAGGTAACTGAATCCCTACCTCATAAGAATAGTGATTCCACACTATTGAATCCTCATGGCGTCGTCGACAATCATCCGAAGGATTGAGAACCAATTCTAAGCCCTCAATTGTCCTCTTGCGAAAAACTAACTTCTCAATAGAGCGTCAATTCCACAAACATACCTCTTCACTAAATTCCTAGCTCCCAAAATAGCTAGCTTAGACCTATAACTTATCTAATTCGGGTCCAGGGCCACATTGGGCTTGTGGTATGCAAATCAAGGCAAATCTTAGCCGTCCGATTTCGATTTTTGTGTCGATCACCAAACATAGGCAATGTATATACTTTCCCATTT
The DNA here is from genome assembly GCA_002914805.1 of Parasponia andersonii. Classification (NCBI taxonomy): domain Eukaryota; kingdom Viridiplantae; phylum Streptophyta; class Magnoliopsida; order Rosales; family Cannabaceae; genus Trema; species Trema andersonii. The sequence continues at coordinate 53,245 of JXTB01000224.1, read as the reverse complement.
TTCGAGTACAATCTAAAAATGACAACAAAAACACAATCCAACAGCCGGATCAAAAAGTCAACTCAAGTTCAAAATATTCTAAAAATGGCAACTTTTGATTCGGGTATTATAGGGTTAAGATATATATACCTTGAGCTTCCTCTTGACGAGACGAATCTAACAAGCTCAAGACGTGAGCTAAAACGGCCCGAAATGATGCCGGTGATGAAAAGCTTCGAACGGCTCTAATGGTATTTTCTGGCGAAACAGCGGCCGGCGATTGCTGGGGACGGTTGGTGGAGCTTCTTGACAGCATGGCGCATCGACGCCGGTAGGCTGGAGGGGCAGATGACGGCTCGAGGTGGCTCCCGCGGTGGCCCTGCGCCTTTGACTGAGAGAAATCGAGAGTGAGAGAGAGAAAAGAGCATCGGGGAGAGAGAGAGAGAGAGAGAGAGAGAGAGAGAGAGAGAGAGAGAAATGACAGGGTCACGTGGCCCTGTCTTATGGGGCTATGTAATTTTTAAAAAATTGCACAATAGTCCGCAAAATTTCAAATCTCTTTCAAATCAGTCCCTTAAAAATTACAATTTAGTCCTTCTACAAAAATTTTTGCAAATTAACCCTCCAATATTATATCCGAAAAATTTGTAAAATGTCCAAATTACCCTCCCAAAAATCCGAGTTTTTACAAAACTAGTTAGAAAAGATATAAAATAAATACCCTAAAACTCTAATAAGCCTTACATCATTCCTCCATTCTGAGGAAAAACACTTGTCCTTTAGACAATAATCTGTAGCTCATCTGGAGGAAAATATTCATATAGATCAGCAATATTGAAGGTTGAAGAGATTCCAATGTCACTTGACAAATCCACAACGTAGGCGTTTTCTCCAATCCTCTTCAAGATCTAAAATGGGAATATTTTTTTCCTACTTTAATCTATTATATGTGCCCACTGGAAACCTTGACTTTCTTAGATATACCATCTTTAAGTCACCTTCTTGAAAAATCTTCTTCTTTCGATGAACATCAATAGTAGCTTTGTACTTCTAGTTAGCAACTTATAAATTATCTATAACTTCATTGTGAATTCATTGTATTCTCTCGACCAACTATTCTGTAGCTTGTCTCAAACCTGAAACCTGAGGTAAATCCACCAAATCTAAAGTATGGCATTGAGGTTTACTGTAAACATCCTCAAATTGACTTTTCTTTGTGGAACGGTTCTTCATACTATTGAAAGCAAATAATTTTATTTGAGGTAAAGTCATATCCAATAGCTTAGGTTTATCACCGCAAATACATCACACCATGTTACCAAGACTATAGTTGGTGACTTCAGTTTGTCCATCAGTTTCGGGATGGGAAGTACTACTAAACTTCAAAGAAGTATCAAATGTTTTCATAAAGTCCTCAAAAAATGACTTAAAAACTTTATATCTCTATCAGATATAATACTCGTAGGAATACCATGCAACAGAACAATTTATTTGAAGAAAAGATTAGCAATGTGAGAAGCATCTGAAGACTTTTGACATAAAATACTATGAGCCATTTTAGAGAAATAGTCTACTATCACGAAAATTGAATCTGATCCGCATTGAGTCTGAGGGAGTCCTAACACAAAATCTATAGAGATAAGTCCTCCCAAAAGTTCTTTGGAAAAGGAAGCGTAGTGTAAAGGCCTATATTTTGTGCTTTTCCTTTAGAAACTTGACAAATAAGGCATCACTGAACATATTTGCCAACATCTCTTTTGAATTGTGGCCAATAAGATTGATCTTTCACAAGGGAAATAGTTTTGTCATCACCAACATGACCATCTAAACCACCTCCATGGAGTTTGAGGACTAGGTGCTCCCGAAGGGACAACTGTATTGGGAAATTAAGATTTTAATATTACTCATTCTTATTTTGAAGATAACAAATATTTAATTTAGTAATAATTTAACTTAAGTGTGTAGTGAAATAACTTTAAAAATTTTAACTCAGGTTAATTAAAGAATCAAACTTGAAGATAAATGCATATTGGCTATATTAGAACCAAGTTTGAAGATGGATGGAAAAGAGATCGAAGAAAAAGGTTCAAAATTACAAGACCTATACTAGCAAAGGTTATATACTTAGTTCTTATACTTGAATACTTGTTTATGTATAATATAATCTTAATGGCTTAAAATTTTCATAAAATTTAATATTTTTAAACCAAAACTGTCAATTGTTTATCTCTAATTAAAATAAGAAATTTACTTTACACAAACTTTTAAGCTGATTTATGAATTTCTATAGTTCCTATATTATATAATAAATCAATTTAAAAAGTTTACTCAAGGATAGAATCAATAGACTGGCCTTAAGAATCGGTCTATCGATTTCCCTGCATATTTTCAGCAATTTTCAGATTTAACCGTTAGAACTACACTATCAACGGCTAGCATTTTTTAGTCGACCGAAAATACACTTTCAGTCTACCGAAAATGATAGAATGTTTGTCAAATAGTTATAAAGAGCTAGTTTTTATTCAAGTCTACAAATAGAAGCTTTTCTAATACTTAAAAAAATCTTTGAACATCTTTATATTGCTTATATCATATATTCAAGTTGTTCAGATTAATTTTTGTGATTCAAATTTTTAAGTCTATTTTTTCACAAAAATCAATTGAGCCAAACTAGATCATATCTTGTGTTTATATCTATTCTCTCTAAGCTTACCTCATATCAAATATTTTAATTTGAGAAAGATTTTAGTTGAGTATTTTATCAAACAAAAATCAAATTGTATCTGTGAGGTGAGGTTGTCGCGCTGGAGTCTAAACAACGCGTTTGTAGGTGTGGTTGCCACTAGAATCTAAACAACTTGAGTGTAGGTGAGGTTGTTACCGGAGTCTAAATAACTTGTGGGTTGGTGAGATTGATACCATTGTCTAAACAATTCGTGTAGGTGAGGATTGGCACCAAAGTCAAAATAATCAAAGGTTAGGCATGATAGAGCCAAAGTCAAGACTATTGTTAATGCGTAAATGTACCTAATGAGAAAGCTCAAGATAAGTTGCCGAGGGTTAGGGATGTAGGCAAACCGTCATATTTTTCGAACTTCATAAAAACCGAATTTGTACTTTCTCTATACCTACACTCTTTACTTTATTGTAAGCTATTTAATTGAGTATTTGATATTTAGTGTACTTAATATACTTGCTATTATTCCTATATATTTGGGATTTAGCTCAAAAGTTTTAAAATAGTAGTCTATGGTTTTAAATAGTTGAAAAGATTCTTAAAACATTTTAAAGTGCAATTCACCCTCCTTTTGGGCTAATAATAGCTAATAAGTGGAATTAGAGCTTGGTGCTCAAATTTAAAGAACTTAACCCTCTTATGATGGCATTCTCAAATAATTTTCAAAATCTTTTTCAACTAGACCACCATTTTTCAATGGGACCGATTTTCATTATTGGAAAAGTAGAATGCTTACATATCTACAATCTTTAGATTTTGATTTATGACATATTATTACTAAATGTCCATTGGTTTTTAAGAGAAAGGTTGGTGATAAGTTTGTTGATAAAGAAATTGATGAGTATAATATAAATGATAAAATTACTTTTTCAAAGAATGGTAGAGCTATGCATATTTTTATTTGTGGTATAGATAGAAACATTTTCAATAATATTGAAAAAGGCACAAATGCTCATGATATGTGGAATATGCTTGAAGTGTCATATCAACGTACAAATTCTTTGAAAGAGACAAAAATTAATATTCTTACTCGACAATACAAATTATTCAAGATGTATAAAGATGAGACTATTGCACAAATATTTTCTAGATTCATTACTATTATAAACTCTCTTAATGCTCTTGGGAAATTATGTTCTAACATAGATTGAATGAACAAAGTGCTTAGGAGCCTCGAGCATATAGAAGCAAAGTGGTGGTAATTCAAGAAGCAAAGGATCTCACCAAACTTCCTCTAGAAGAACTCATGGGTTCGATCATGACACATAAGATCTTGATGAAAGAAAGCAATAAAGGAGATCAAGAAATATGTGCTTCGTGGCTATCAATGATGAGGTAATGTCTCTTAAACTCAATAATAACTTATATAATGATTTTCTTAATGATAGATAATAAAAGTGTTAAAGAGAAATTATCATACAATAAACTCCTTGATGATTTTAATGAATTGCATGATAATTATAAATTGTTTTTTTTTTAAAAAAAAATAATACTCACAAGAAGAAATTATCTCTTTTATCAAAAGAACTTGAGAAATTTTCAAAAGAAAAGGAAGCTATTTTGATATGTGAAATATGTGTATCTTTGAAAAATGAAAATACTTCCTTAAAAGAAAAAGTTTTAGATTTAATCAATATTGTCTACAATTTTACCAATGGAAAGAAGAATTTTGATTTAATGTTTAGTGGACAAAAATGTGTTTTTGACAAAGGAGATATAGGATACAAATTCTTTATAAAATAAAAGTATCTCCAAAATTATTTTGTCAAAGTGACATCTAATTGTAACTCAAAATATGCATGTACTTATTGCAAATAAGATGGACATACAAGTTTTTCTAGCTCTATTAAGAAAAGTGTATATTTTGGTGTCAAACAAGAATGGATACCAAAGAATTCAAAGACTAACCCCCAAGGACTCAAAGGTAAATGGATACCAAAAATCCAAATTTAAATCTTTGTTTTAGGAACAAGCAAAAAAATGATTGCTCCAAGTATTTGACCAATGACTTCACCAAGCTCTGAACTTTCATAAAGAAATGAAGGTGGATATTTAATTTTTGGAGAAAATGCAAAAAGTAAGATAATTGGCATAAATAATATCGGTAACAACTTTTTGCCTACATTTGAAAATGTCTTTCTAGAATATATATAATATACTTAATTCCTGCCAATTATGTAATTTGTTTATTGAAGTTTGTATTATTCTTTCAAATTTTTAATTTGAAATTTTGAACAAATGAATTATATCTTTTGATCAAAATAAAATTTATTTGTATCATTGTTAAAGTGTTTTAAAATAAAAATAAATTTTGTTTTGATTTAAAAGAAAATATTTATTGAGTATGGTAATTAAAACTTAGACATGATAATATGGGTACAATTTCAAAACTTCACCATATGAATTTTGTTATGGCTCACCTACTCTAATTCTTGGAAATGACAAGATTTGTAAAGCATATCACTTTGGAAATTATTTTAATTATTTTTGAAAAAATATTATGCTTTTGAGTTAGTTGATAATTTTTCAAAAAGATTTATACGATTTTCTTTATTAGTTTCAAAATGGCCTTGACCATGTTGAATACAAATATTTTACTAAAATATTTTTAAGCCAAAATCGTCAATACTAGTTGTTATGTTTTAAACTGAGTGTTGATAGAATTGTTTTGAATAAAATACCGTTATGAGTTTTGAAATGATCAAAAACCTAACATCAGTTTTTTTAGAGTATTTGGATGTAAATACTTTATTTTCTTAAATACCAAAGATAACTTTGAAAATATTATTTTTTAAATCCAATGTTGGAACTTTTTCTAGTAACTCTACTATTACTAATGCATAAAGAGAGTATTTCAACAAAAGAACTAATTAGTAGATGTATCTATGCATGTGACATTTAATAAAACTAATGAATCCTCTAAGGAGAAAAGTATAGATGATATTATTGTATGTTTGGTATTAAGTTTGGATGATTGAAGCTTAACGAAAAATCAAAAGATGATATAAGTCCAACTTCAACACAAAGAAGAAGAAGAGCTTTTGGAAGGATAGAACTCTCATCAACAAATCAAGGTATGTCTTCTTAAAAAAAAAATTTAAACTCAAGTTCTTAAAGATTATGAAGACACCGAAACAAAAAATTGGTATAATTGCTTATGATGAATTCTATTGAGTTGTTTTATTTGAATATTGTATGTTTTGCTCAAACCTTCAAAAATGATTTCATGCTTATCAAGATGATGTTTTTTCAATATTTTAGATTTTGGTTTTTTCTCTCATTTTTCAAACAAAATTTTTCAAATATTGTGAAATAGAGTTTTCGGCAAACCAAAATTTTTTTCGCTCTACGGAAAAAGCGCTCTAGAAAGCACTTTCTCTTTGCTTATTTCGGCAAATTGAAAACCAAATTTTGGTTTGCCAAAAATTCACAGTGCAGTGAGTATTTAAGCCGTTTTTGACATTTTTCTCACATCTCTTCAAGTTTTATTTGAATTTTTATTTATGTGCTTATTTTTTTAATATATCAATTGCTCATATGTGAGTTAAATAGATTGTCCAATGCATGTGATTAAACTCTTATATTTGTACAAATGCTTGATAACTTTTATATAAAAAAACACCAACATACTTAATTGAATTATTTCAATATTGGTAATATATTGGAACTCAAAATGACATGTTATTTGAGTTCAATGTTTATATTTTGTAACTTTGTCATTTTGAATATTTGCACATAATTTTTCATCCTATAATTTTATGAGAACAAATTTTTAATTAATATCACATATAAGGTTCTCATTTGCTTTCAAGACATGACTTGTTATGCTTTATCTTTTCCGAACTTCTACTTCTTATAGTTGTTTTAAACTTTGATAATATATTATATTTGGATTAGATACTAGTTATTGGTTGTTTATTCATACTTTTACTTGGCATTTGTTAATTAATATCAATCTTATCCTTCATGTTTATGCAATTTTGATGATATCCAAAAGGAGGAGAAGAATATATTTTTGATTTAAACTATTTCAATTAGTATCAAGTTGGTCATTTTATCTTTGATTTATTACTTTAATTGGTATCAATATGTATAGTTTTTCAAAATACAATTGATATCCATTGGCATAGTTTTAATTGATTTTAACTTGGTTATTCTATGTTCTCTTAACATAATTGGTATCTATGAGTAAAAATCTTCAAAATATGCACCCTTTACATGTTTAAAGGGGAATTCAAATTCTTCTAATTAAGCATATTTTGAGGGGAAGCATTTTTATGATTTGCTTGTACTAAATAGGTCATATTTCTTTTGAATGCACAATTTTTTTATGCTCTATATAGTTTGAATGAAAATTTTAAAAAGAATTATTTCACTATTGTGCTTGAATGATTTAAATTTTTTTTATATTTTATAATGATTATACTCGGAGAAATATATTTTCAACAAGTGAAATATTAAGATTTAGAGCTTTCATGATCTTGATTAGATGCAACTTCTCTATTTTAAATATGTTATACTTCTCATAATCTTTGGCATGATATTGTTGTTCAATCTTATGTTTGATATTGGAATTCTTATTTTGAAGATTATTCAATCCTAAGTTCCTCTACATCTCTTTATTGCATAACTTATTATACTATATTTCACATGGGAGAAAATTGTTTGTATATTGCTCTTTCATATACTTTTGTCATGAATTATTAAGAAAGCAATATAGTGAATAAATGTAGGGAGAATCTTATTTCAAATGGATAGATTAGTTTTTATGAGACATCTAGTTTGAAATTTGTTTCTATCTTTTTAATAATATCAAAAAGAGAAGAATAATGATGATTTATGAATACGAGGATAAAAAAATTCATTTATGAGTATGCATATTTTAAAGGTAAGAAATTTGTTTAGCACACTTTCTTATATTTTCTCATAATATACTTATAATACTTAATCAAGTTTAAAAGGGCGAGTAAGTCTCCTTAAACTTTCTCAAATATATTTTGAGGTAGAACTTAAAATATAGTAAGGATTAAGGTAAACTTGTCAAATTTCATATTTCCATATCCTTATTACATATTTTCTTTCATCTCATAAATCAATATTTATCATCGTCAAAAAAGGGAGATTGTTGAGAAGTTAAGGTTTCAATCTTATTGACTCTTATTTTGAAGATAACAAACATTTGATTTAATACTAAGGATTGAATTTGAGTGTGTAGTGACATAACTTTAAAATTTTTAACTCAAGTTAATCAAGGAATCAAGCTTGAAAATATATGCATATTGGACTTATTAGAACCAAGCTTGAAGATGGATGGAAAAGAGATTACAAGACCTAGAATAGCAAAGGTTATATACTTAGTTCTTATACTTGAATACTTATTTACATATAATATGATCTTAATGGCTCAAATTTTTCATAAAATTGAATATTTTCATACCAAAACTGTCAAACTTGTTTATCTGCAATTAAAATTAGAAATTTATTTTACACAAGCTTTTAAATTGATTTATAAATTTCTATAGTTCTTATATTTTATAATAAATCAATTTATAAAGTTATCTTTTGAAAATAATTGAAAAATACTTGAAATAAAATTCAAAGTTTGCTCTCAATAGAATCAGCAGACCGGCCTCCAGAATCAGTCTACCGATTTCCTTGCATATTTTTAGTATTTTTCAAATTCGACCATTAGTGGTTAATATTTTTTGGTCGACTGAAAACATACTTTCGATCTATCAAAATGATAGAATGTTTGTCAAACGGTCATACAGGGCTAGTTTTTATTCAAGTCCATAAATAGAAACTTTTCTAACACTTACAAAAAAATCTTTGAACATTCTTACATTGCTTATATCATATATTCAAATTGTTAAAATCAATTTTTGTGATTTAAATTTTCAAATCTACTTTTTCACAAAAATTAAATGAGTCAAACTAGATCATATCTTATATTTACATCTATTTTCTCTAGACTTACCTTGTAACAAATATTTTCATTTGAGAAAAATTTTAGTTGAGTATTCTATCAAACAAAAATCAAATTGTATTTATGATGTGAGGTTGCCATTGAAGTCTAAATAGCCCGTGTATAGGTGAGATTACTACTAGAGTATAAATAACCCGAGTATAGATGAGGTTGTCATTGGAATCTAAACAACCCGTGAGTTGGTGAGATTGACATCATTATCTAAACAATTCGTGTAGGTGAGGATTGACACCGGAGTCAAAACAATCCAAGATTAGACATGATAGAGCCAAAATAAAGACTATTGCAAAGACGTGAGTGTACTTAAGGAGAAATCACTCATTGTGTATAAGAGTCAGTCAAGCTCACAATCTTGATCCGAATAGTAGAATGCCGAGAGTCGAGGATATAGGCAAACCGTCGTGTCTATCGAATCTCGTAAAAATCGAGTATATATTTTCCTTATCCCTACGCTCTTTACTTTATTACAAGCTATTTAATTGAGTATTACATATTTAGTGTACTTAATATACTTGCTATTATTGTTATATGTTTGGTATTATTTTTTCTTTAGCTTAAAAGTTTCAAAATAGTGATCTACAATTTTAAATAATTGAAAAGTTTCTTAAAATGTTTTAAAACTCAATTCACTTGTCAACTTTGGGCTAACAATAACTAACAAATTGTGGCATACATAATTGATTTCCCTTGAACAAATAATCATCCATGATTAAGAAGTCTTGAACAGCTTTTTTTTCTAGAGCACTTCTCCAAAATCTATCCAAAGTCATTGTCACCTTGGTAGTTATCCTCTAAATATTCAAAACCAGTAACTTCAACCCTCATAGTGGCTAGCAATCTATCTCTGATACTATTTAATAAAGTAGGAAGAAAAGAATGCATAGTTTAGACTCGTACAGGGAGTGCGGAGACAAATCTTAAAAGGAGATATAAGCGAACTTGAAAATTTTATTGATCGTCAAATCCTTTTATATAGACGCTAAACACTCCTAACTAGAGTCCTAGTCTAACTAAAATACTTAATACAGTCATGGTTCAATTAAAATACCCAATATGACAACTAAAAACTAATTAAAAAGTTTTTAAAATTACAAAAATAAATAAAACAAATCCCCGAAAACTCTAATGCGTTCTACATCAACATATATAATAGTTTTTAACGCAAATAAAGAGGTGTCACTATCGTTTTGTTTCCAAATACATATGTCAAGATTGAAAACGCAACTATATAGTCTCGCTATCACATGTTTAGCTTAATCAATAACCACACCTATTTTCCATATCCAATGTTGAAGTTTAAATTTCAATTCACATCCTCAATGTCCAAGAAAAAAAAAAGTGGACCATAATCTCTTGTTTTTAGGAAAAAGTTTATTTCCCCGTCTCCAAATTTAAAAAGAAGGAAAAAAAAAAAAGGGGTCAGTAACGGAGTAACCAGTATTAACTATAACAAAATAAGTGATTATTGATTATACTTAAGGACAAATCAATGATGGCTTAGGCATATGATGAAGACAAACCGGCTAATATATATATATATATATATATATATATATATATATATTTGGCTGTTTGGGTACTGTTCTGTTTGTAAGTCACACATGACCCATTTCAATATCACTATCATGAGTTTGACTCCCTGGGCCCTGATTTTAAATACTTCACAGATAGAAGCAAGCAATGCTGGGAGCAGTGACCCAAGTGGTCTTATAGGAGTCAATGGTTCTAACTCCCAAAAAAATGTGATGCATAAAAGGTTATACGCTAGCTCTTGCTTCTCTCTACATATTGATCCGTAATTAAGCATAACGTTATCAAAACAAGAGGCTGAGCTAGAAATAAATATGGCCATAGGTTGAGCTGAAAGACCATTCCTATCGATTAGCTCGATTTTATTGAATGGTAGACTTTATATTTACATTAATTCTTAAAAATATATTAGTTTTAGATTTCTAGAATCCCAAAAAACCAACTACCCTCATTGGGATTGTAGCTAGCGGTAGACTTCTTGCTTTGCTTTTGAAATCGTTGAACGTAATTATAGGTGTTTGCTTCAAGAATACATTAAATATAAAAAAATAATAAAATAAATTTTAAGCTTGGTTGTTTAATTTAATCTTTGACCATGTTTGGTTACGTTGAAAAATAAAAAATATGATTGAATTGGATTGTACTATACTTATTATTAGATATGGATTGCATTGGCAATCGCAATTCACTTGTGTAGTTGCGTGGCGTCAAATGGAATTAAGAAATTGAAATCCCTATTCCCATAAATCCTTATACAAATGCGAAATGGTATACGCCGTTTTTTTCTCCTCATTAATTAAATTTATTATCATATTATTTTTTTTTAAATAAATTTTTGATAAATTTTTGACGAATTTTTGATGATTTTAATGAATTTTTGAACAATTTTTGACGTCGAGAGTAATTTTGACAAATTCTTGATAAAATTTTGACAAAATTTTGATGATTTTGACAAATTTTTGATATATTATTGACATCAACAACAATCTTGACTAGTTCTTGATGAATTCTTGACAATCTAGATAGATTTTTGATGTATTCTTGATAAATTCTTGACGTCAGTAATAATCTTGACGGGATTCTTGATGGATTCTTGACGTTGGATTCTTGAAGAATTCTTAATGGATTCTTGGGAGATTTTTAATGGATTTTTAATAAATTTTTGACAGATTATTACCTAATTCCCTCGATAAATTTAGTTGAACATTTGAAAAAAATGATATTTCAAATGATAATTGCTTCGTGTTCTGTGTACACTCTTACAGATAACGTTTTGGACAAAAGTAGCCCAGCGGATTACCAGGGTACAAATCTAGGCCCACTAAAAGTTTCGGTTCCGACATAGCAACTGGGTCCGATTTCCAGCCTACATTCATTTTGGGCCTTTCTTCTTTACTTGGGCTTAGTACAAATTTTAGGCTCAAAGTACTAAAAATTGAAAAAATTTTGGATAATTTGAAAAATCAATCTAGAAATATAAAACTTGTGATAAATATTTAGAAAAGTATTACTTTTTTCTTTAAAATTGAAATTTGTCACCCTTGATGTAACCAATCTATCATTTAAATTATCCAGTAACTCAACCGATTACCTTAAGTATCTCATCTATTAAAAAAATGAGATTTTTCTAAATTCTTTTAAAAGTGGTACTTTTCTAATTAAAATTCGAATTTTTCAAACAATTTCAAAATTTAGGATTTTTCAATTATTTTGAAAGATTACCCCAAAAAATCAAATTTGCTCTATTTTTTTCCGAATAAATTGGGCCGGCCTTCTTTTGAGTCGAAGGAAAATCGACGAAAGTACGAGTGGGTTTTTTCTCTTACTTTTTATTTTAAATGCTTTTTCAGGACTATTTTTCTATTTACACTGAGTGACCATCTTTTTATATTAAGGGACAAAGATGGTCACTCAGTTTTAAAAATAATGTCATTTTGCTGATAAAAATTTCTCAGGTCATATATTGACTGATTCTACAAAAGTCTTCTTTAAAAATAATTACAAAAAACTCATTTTTGGCCCAAATTACTCTTACCCTGTCCAATCCCCTGACATTATACTTGACCTACCTCTTTTTTTTTTTTTTTTCCCCTTCTTTCACTTTGAAAACTTGACATGTAGACGATGCTAAAGGGGCCAATTACTTCAATTTTTAATTGAAAAAAAATGTCATTTTCACGTAAATTGGTGGAAGCGTGCCCCGTAATCACCAATCTATTGTGGTGGACGAGGATTACTAAGGTCACATTCCACTTTTTAAGACGATGTTGGAAAGAATAAGTACACAAAAGCTAGCCATATCTAAGGGAGATTCATGTGAAATATTTTTGGTATTCTTAATTTGAGAGGTTCCGTTTAATATTTATTTGGATATTGCCCATTTCAAACATAGAAGGATAAAGAACAAAACAATAATAAATTTTGCGCAAGGCTATATACCCCTAAATTAGCAAAGAATCACAACAATAGAAGCATAACTTGACATTTGAGATTTGTCACCTAATAAAAAAGATGCAAATAAATGGTGTCAATTGTCACGCACTCGAGTACTTTCGTTGTCGAGCGGTTCAGAACGGGTCACCATCTCAGCATTCTTTGGGGTCACTGATAAGGAGGAGAAGCTTTGAAGCTTACCTTTGCTTGCATCGAAGACCATTTTCTTTTCTTGCACAAGGCAACTTACCCTTTTAGTTGGGCTACTTTCTTTCTTTGCTTTTTTTATTAGTTATTATCAACGCAAAATATTCATAAATCTATTATTGTTTCTTGCTTGTGGGCAACACTCTCTTCTTATTTGTCCATTACTTTCCCTCTTTTTTTCACTTATTCTTTGTCTTTCGTAGTAACGAGTCCCACATCATATATTTCACTCATACGCTTTTCCATTTCTTTAAAAGCATATTCAATAACTGTATTCTTTAAAGAATTTATTTTATTTTATTTTATTTTTCTCAGAAAAACATGGACTCTTGCATAATTGAGAAAACTCTATCTTTAGGCTTTTATATAATTAGTTTACAAATGTTACTGACATAGTTAAAAAAAAAAAAAAAACTGCTCTACCCAAACTCTTCTCTCTTTTTTCTTCCAACCTTTGCATTTTGTTTCATGCATCTTTGATGTTATAAAATATAACCAAACCATTCAGGCGTCAACAATTCTTCCCAAAGAAAGCATAATATTTAACTTCTGTCAAAGCATCTACAGAAGACAAAAAAAAAAAAAAAAAGAAAAAGACACAAAGTTTTACCTCTTCGTTTGTAGTTTTCTGTGATGGTAGAATTATATGTATCAGTATTTTTCTCTAAAGTATATAAGTTTTTTTTTTTTTTGACAAAAGTATATAAGTTATTATATCTTAATAAGTCTCTCATTTTGTTTAGAGTGTTTGTCTAGTCTCAGTTATTGAGTTTTTTTTTTTTTTTTTTTGGCTATGTTGAATTTGGGTTAATCATCTTTAATAATTAGATTTCTTTCGTCTCATTTTTCGGATGCTATTTTTCATGATGTGACAAATTGTATGCTCTTATAGTAGACGGTGAATTTATTTGGGTGAATAAAATCCCACCCAAACGTATTAATGATTAACATCATAGGATGAAATTATTTGTTTCAAAAAAGAAAAAAAGTGAAAAATCAAAACAACGTTACTAAAGAAGGAAAGTATTCAATGTTAACAACTCATCTAATGTCGCTCTTGCCAATAGACGGTCTTGATTTAATAAACACAATAGATAAGTGTGCATACAATGTTTCTAATATGTTAACGTAGCATTTGGCATTATGACCGTTCATTGAAATAGAATCTACACTACTGGACGGTCATGATTGAAAAAACAAGTTAGTATGCCAATTTTATACATACAATTCGCATATTAGGACCGCTCATGTCTACACCAATACACGGTCTTGATTGAATAAACACATCGGATAAGTATACAGATAATATTCCTTATATGTTAGTGTAGTATCCACTGCAACAAAAAATGCAACAAAAAATGACTTTCAAGGCGCTTTATAAGTGCCTTGAAAGGCCTTTCACGGCGCCCACAAAAGCGCCTTGGTTCCAGGTGCTGTGATAGGTCTTAGCTACAAAGGCGCTTATAAGGTGCCGTGAAAGGTCTATTAGGCGCCATGAGAGGCATCTTCCACAGCACCTATAAAGCGCCGTGAAATGAATCTTCCACGGCGCCTATAAAGCGTCGTGGAAGATATCTACCAAGGCGCCTATTAGGCGCCATGAAAGACATTTTTCATGGCGCCTGTTAAGCGCCTTGGTATATGTATACCAAGGTGCTTAATAGGAGGCCGTGGAAGATGCATTTCACGATACCTTGGTAGATAATTTCCAGAGGATATTTGTAATGTATTTGTCTATACTACCCCCTGGAATTTTATAAATATAATCTAAATTCATTACATATACCAAATATTTGAAATAAAATGGAGCATAAATATATATTTACATAATAATATTAAATTAACATAATAATCCATATAGTCTATATATACATTAGTTTTCTAAACCAATTTAACATGATCATCAAAGACTACATATACCACAAATAAACAAAGATTAAGAACCTCAAATGAGAAATTGTATTAGTTCTTCGACCCACTCTTCAAGAAGTCTATTGATATCATCCTTTGTATAGAAATTTTGTCCATTAAACTACAAATTCAAACACCTTATTTATTAGAAAGTTATTAATCAAACTATAAATTAGAATAGAACTAATAAAACATATGGTTATATACCATTATGGTAAATAATTTAACATTGGCTTGTTCAATGACTTCTCTCATAAATTTACATATATAGAATCCGCACTCAACATTTGTCGGTTGTCTTAGGTACTATACATAAGCATAAAGTAAACATAAGTAATTTTAATTAATCTTCCACCTAATAAGTGTTATTAATTCAAATTTAGTACCTTTATTAACTTATAAACCGGACCATTTAATCTTCTTTCTTCTCTTTTTCTACATTATATATCTGGAATGTACTTTGAATTGGAAATGTGCAAACACAATAATAAAAAGTTAGCAATAGCAACCATAAGTAAAAATACCATAAGAAACTAAACTATAACAAAATAACTATTAGAGAACTTACTCGATCATTATTAAACCAATTTTCTCACGGAGAGCTAAGCCGAGAGGATCTAGAAACCATGTATAATCTTTAAGAGGATAAATGATAAGCAACATCCAATGGTCCCTACTCATAAAATTGATGATAAAGATTATTAATATGTAACAATTAACTTCATATAGAAAGTAGTTGATCATATGACAATTTGTTAAGTTTAAAATCTTACCCATGATTCCAAGGTGTAATTAGAAATTGATGTTCATTCTCCATGGATAACATCCATGTTGCTAATAGCACGATCCTCACGTGGACCACCTTCTGTAGCAACTGTACTAGGATCCATGAACATATACCTAGCTTGATAGCCATATTGGGTCACTAAATGGTGTAAATGCCTACAAATACAAAATGCAATGTGAATTAAGTGTTGTATTATATAATTGCCAACTATAGATACATGTACATATATGAAGTTCTATATATATTAAAAAAATAAACTTTTTACCTTATGTATAATGTAATAGGCACGGCCCCAATCTTTTGTAACGTGCAAAACTCAATTATGTCTTCTTTGAATATGGGCAAATAAAAAGTTTCTCCAAATACTTATTCATCAAAGGGAACATTAACAACAACACCTTTATCTACTCTTTGAATGGTATTCAGTAGTAATTTTATAGAAGCTGGTATACTATCAACAAATTTAAACTGTGTTTGTGTAACAGATTCTGCTTTATTTATTTGTAGATGTACTCTTTCTTGTGTTTGAGGTGGCTATGGTTGTGAAGATTTATTCTTCCCCATTTGATACCTATTTATATCATTAAACTCCTAAAATCCAAATAAATGATGAAATGTTAACAAACAAGTTAATAATTTACATTAGAATTCAATAAAGGATGAATTTATTTGGAAAATGGGTCTGCCTACTAAATTATCTTCAAAGATGACAAGCATCTTAGGCCATGCAAGATGCGATCCAAGTGCGTTACCTACCAACCTTGTATCATCATCTGGATTTGGAATAGGAATTAGAGCTGTAGCACCAAGAACAATCTCTACTGATACACGAAAATTATTCTCCCCCTAATTCTCTACTGTGAATAATAGTTGATGAGGTTGACTCTTGTACATGTCCTAAAGCAACTATGTTATCACGAGACCCCACTGCAAGCTTGCATGGTCGGTTCTACAATATAGAAAATCAAACACAATTTATAAATACAAGTAGTTAATCAATATGTTAAGAAAGAAACTCATATAAACATACTTTTTTGAGTCGTGAAGATGTTCCTACAGCCACCACTGGATTTACATGTATCTCTTGTGGTTGCACTTCTTCCCTTTAAACTTCTGGCCGTGAAGGAGTTGTATTAGAACCACCAACATTACTTTGTTATCCTGCTTGAATCTTAGCAATTTCTGCTTTGAACCGTTCTTCTTATTTTTTAAGCATTTGTTGCATCTTGCGTGTTTGTTCATCTTGCCATTGTTTCAAATCAAATGATTGTTGCTTCTTTGTTGGAGCAGGTTGATGAAAATATTGTTTGTGGCTATCGTGAAATCCCATTCCCCGTACACGTCCAGAATATTCAGGAGTGTCTAAAGCCATTGTTAAGATATCATTAGAACTGTCTATCTCGACATTTCCCTCTTGAAATTGTTGATTATAATCTTCCTACAAAACATGTACAGAATTGAACATTAGACTATGCTATACTTTTAACAAAATTATAAATTAATATAATCAATATGTTGTAATAAACAACTTATAATTCTATCAACTACTGCTTTGATTTCCTCAATATGGCCTCCTTTTTTAGAGATATGTCCTCTACTCCATAGCTCGGATCTATCAATACCACATCGGCCTTCGTCTTTTTCAATCTTAGCTTCTAATCCAGCATAACCCAAGCGAGACATACGATGTGGATATTTATTTTGCGTTGCTCTACCCTGTTATACTTTTCTAGCTTCCTCCCATTCTGCACTTAATCTTTTCTTAACAAACTCATCCCAAACTTGAGGTTCAATCCATGATGCATATGACGCTGGAGAGTGCTCTAATAACTCTGGACAAGTATGTCTATACTCATAAATCAATTCAGTTATAATCCTAGACTTAAAATCTCTCTACATTTTCCCACAACTTTTTAAAGTTTCTTTTCTTGCTTTGTAGTCCAATACAAATGTTTCCTACAATGTAAAAGAAATAATGTTAATACCAAAAATATATTCTAATAAATATGAAATAAAAATATTCATGTTCATACCAATATTATATGCCAGAGCTCATCTTTTAGGTCTATTGGTACAAGTGTCCAGTTATCAATTTTTATTGGGATCTTGCAACGAACTATAAGGCCATAAAAGCTCACCAAATGTTTACCTTCATTCTCAGTTGGTTGTCCCCATTTATTGTCCGTGATAACTTCTTTTTTGTTATCACTTCTTTTTATAATCAACTCCTTCATTTGAGTCGTTCCTCTTGGTTTCTTTTTGTGTTTTCTTTCTCCTTGACTACTTTGTGATGGTGTAAATTGATAAACATCATCTGCACCTTCATTTTCTATGTCAATAATTACCTGTTAAATAATAAAACCATAAATGTAAATCAAAAATTAAGATAGAAAATAATAAGCATGTAAATATAAGAGATAATATATTTAAAAAAACAAAACATCAATCCATAAAGACCTAAAAATGAAACCAAAATATATAACTTATTTGATTTGTACATCATTGGTTTCTTTCTTTGATTATCAATCCAAATACCTTTACCATCATCTCGTAAACATGTAACATCACCTTCAATAACGTCTTTTATCAAAACCTCTACCGAAATTCCTTTTGAGAATATTTCATGAGCAACAAATTTTTCGTTCTCATCTTCAACTCTTAAATTTTGATATTCTTTTAGTTTTATTACAAGAACAATCGACCATCGAGCATCAAGTGGATCATTGACGTAAAATACTTGTTTTGCTTGTGTTGCCAATATAAATGGATCATTCTTGTGATCTATCTGGTTTAGATCAACTAAAGTGAAGCCTAACTCATCTTCTCTAACCTCATGGTTACTCTCCACCTATTGACACATAAACACCGGGAACCGAAATGTGACAAAATTAAGTTCCCAAATTTCCTCGATAATGCCGTAGTATACCATATCACCCTCTATTGGATTTTTATCCTTCGAACTTGAAAATTGTATGGTTTTTGCAACAATACTTACTCCACTATTTTGGGTTGTTCTTATGTTGTCGCGGTCTCTTGTGCAAAAATGAACACTGTTAACTTGATAAGCATTATACTTAATTACATCCAATGATGGTCCATGTGATATCTATTTCAATGTATCAGATAGATTATATGTTGTCTTGTTCATTTCAACTGCAATCTATTCAAAATGCAAAATTAACAATTAGAAAACCCAACATATTAGTACTCATACTCTAAAATAGGGAAAAAATGAAATCAAACTATTAATTATAACAACTAATTAGAATTACCCGTTCGCGAAACCAACTAATAAAAGTTTGACGATGTTCATCATGGATCCACTTCTCTCTTTTTGATTTCATTGAGAATTGTGTTTTGATCCAATTTATATGCTCCCTTTAACAAATCATCCCCAAAGTATACCATTATTATTAAAGAATTCAACATTCAATCAATACAAATCTAATTTACAATAAAACTTACTCGATGAAAGGTTGGACTTCAGTTATATTTTGTAACACAGTACGATATGCTTGGTCTAGTTGTTCTCGTTTAACTGTACACACGACACCACCACTTATGCTTTTATTAATATTTGAAGATGCGGGTACTTCGATAGTTTCTACATTTGCCAAATACTCAGAACAAAACTCAACAGCTTCTTCTGCGATATAACACTCTATAATGCATCCTTCTGGCCGGCTTCGATTTCTAACATATCCTTTTAGAATTTTCATGTATCTCTCAAATGGATACATCCAACTCAAATAAACAGGACCACATAACTTTACTTCTCTAACCAAATGTACAGTAAGATGTATCATTATATCAAAAAAACTAGGAGGAAAAAACTGCTCCAACATGCACAATGTTACAACAAGTTCACGTTGTAGTTCGTCTAACTTGGATACATCGACCACCTTAGAACAAATTCCATTAAAAAATAAGCATAATCTGGTGATTGCATGTCGAACATTTTTAGGTGATATGGACCTAATAACTATAGGTAGCAGATGTTGCATTAGTGTATGACAATCATGAGATTTAAGTCCAACTAGTTTCAAATTGTTCATATCCACTAAAGTTCTAATATTAGAAGAATAGCCTTCAGGAATCTTCACATTAAATAAAGATTGACACAATTGATATTTTTCTTCCATTTTCAATGTGAAGCAAGCAGGGGTTAAATATGTTCGCTTCTCCCCCACTTTAGGAGCTAACTCTTTTCGAATACCCATGTCAACAAGATCCATGCGGGCACCAATACTATCCTTATTCTTCCTTAGAATATTTAATAAAGTTCCAATTATACTATCACATATGTTCTTCTCAATATAGTTATGTCTCAGAAGTAAATATTGCCAATACTCCAACTCAAAGAATACAGATTTCTTCTTCCAACAACTCTTTGGGGTTTTTACAACCTTCACATTACTGCGTCTTTTTCTTTTCTTACTGATATCACTTATTTTAACCTTTCTAAGTCTAAATTCGAGCTTAGAGACTGTTTCTAGTATCTCTGTCCTAGTTAAAGGTTTTGGTGCCAATTCAAATTCTTGAGAACCATTAAATGCTTTTTTCCAATTTCTGCATACATATTTGCGAGGTAAAAATCTACCATGGCCTATATAACTCAATTTTCTAGTTTTAAGAACTGACAACTTGTTTTCTCATCACAAATAGGACATGCTTTATATCCTTTAGTGGAAAACCCAGACAAATTCCCATATGCAGGGAAGTCATTAATTGTCCATAGTAACACAGCCTTGAGAGTAAAATCTTCATCCTTATATGCATCATATGCTTTCACACCATCATTCCACAAACTGTTCAATTCATCAATCAACGGGGCTAAATATATATCAATGTCATTACCAGGTTGTCTAAGTCCTGATATTAACATTGTAAGAAGTGTAAACTTTCTTTTCATATACAACCATGGAGGAAGAATATAGATTACAAGCATTACAGGCCAACAACTATATTTGCTACTTAGAGTTGTATGAGGATTAATACCATCCGCAGATAGACCAAGATGAAGATTCTTTGGATCACTTCCAAAAGAAGGCCATTTGTAATCTATTGTTTTCCAAGCTAGTGAATCGGCTAGTTGTCTAAGTTTACCATCTTCTATCTTCTTATTCGCATGCCATATTAAATCTTTAGCATGCTCACGATTTCGGAATAGACGGGTAAAACGAGGAATTGGAGGAATATACCACAAAACCTTAGCAAGGGTTCCAACTTTTATCTCTTTAGAATTTTTATTCTGTTGTCACCTAGGCTCACCACATACTGGACAACAAATTGCATCTTTAAATTTCTTTTGATATAAAATACAATTATTTGGGCAAGTGTGAATTTTCTCATATTGCATACCCATTGAGCATAAAGTCTTTTTAGCCTCGTAAAAGGAAGGTGGCATCTCATTATCATTTGGCAATATCTCTCGTAGTAAAGCTAACAAGTCTGAAAAACTCTTATCACTCCATCCATGTCTTGCTTTCAAATTATACAATTTTAATAATGCAGATAACTTTGTAAATTTCATACAACCCGGATAGATCGGTTTCTCAGCATTATTAAGCAATGATTGAAACTTAATAGGATCTACATCTGTTTCATATTGTGCATCATCAATCATTTCAAAAAGATTATCATTTAAATCTTCATTTCAAAAGATCATCATTTAAATCTAACTCATAATCATCTCTTATATTCTTCTTTGACGAACATCCGGTAATTGGAACCTTTTCACCATGCCAAATCCATTGTTTATAACTTTGATCTATTCCATTGAAATATAAGTGTTCTTTTATCTTTTTAACACCTATCTTTTGCAAATTTCCACATTTAATACACAGACATGGAATTAAATTGGAATCTTGACATTTTCAATAACAAACTCCAAAAAGCTATCAACTCCCTTTCTATATTCAGTCGATAGTCCATCCGTCAATATCCATTTCTTATCCATTCTAAGTACAATTGAAAAAAAAAATAAATAATAAACAACTGATATAAAAAACTAACTAATTCAATTGAGTACCATAAAAAATTGTACATAATCTCCCCTATTTCTAGCATTAACCAATTGAGTAACTAAACCACCAATTATAAATTAAAACTCATTTCAAATTATTCTTATATTTCTAAGTACTAGCAAATTCAGAACTTAATTTATTCTTAAATAGTCTCATTTGTTACAAATAATTTGTCAATCAACCAAATATAACATATGACAAAATAATATCAACACAAATAATAAACTCAACCAATCCCACACAATTATAACATCATCATATCACCACAACATACAATTTCCTATATGATATCATATCTCATCTAGTTTAAATTTTCCAAAATAATAAGATAAAACCAATATGAAAGTGACATGCATAAGTCAATAAAAGAAAAAAATTTGAGAAAACATACCTCAGTTTGTTAATTCACAAGTAATCTCAGTACTCTGACTTCTACTAAAATCAATACGCAAATTAAAATGATAAATTAAATTAAACATTTATACTCCATAATACTTTAAATTAAATATTGAATATGTAAATTTCTAAAAAACTACACAATATTCAGTTAAAATTGCATAAATTTGGTTTAATTGACACTAAGGATGGAAATTAAAAAGCATAACCTAATATATGATTTCTAATAAATAAACATGAAATTGGTATAAATTCATATAACATTTTCAATTTGAAACTTTTTACAACTAAATGAACTCATATTTCATCTAAAATAAATAAAAAAAATAGCAACAAAATAATAACAAATTCGGATTAATTTGCTTTTAAATAGCAAAACTTACTCAAAAATAAGATTTCTACTAAATAAATAGTCTAACTCGGCATTACAAGAGTAAAGATTATCAATGCATGCTCAAGATATTCATATTTGATAAATTAGGGTTTCCAAATATAAACTCTTTCAAATATAACCTAAAACATGAAATTTCTACAAAATAATTGGTCAAAATCATGGCTAAGACAATGGATAATCTAATTTTAGTGACAAAAACGAGTACAAACTTAAATATACCTTGTTTACTAGAAAAAATGGTGAAAATGATGGAAGGGGGAGACTGGCCGCGGCTGGAAGTGAAGAGGGAAAATGGTGAGAAAAATAAGAGAAAAGTGACATAGCCTCGTTTTTTTGGGTCCTTTATATAGGACCCCTACCTCGGCACCATATGTGCGCCAAGAAAAGTATATCACGGCACCTAATGGGTGCTGTGAAAGTTAAAATACCACGGCGCTTTTTAGGCGCCATGAAAGTTATATTCAACGGCGCCTAAAGATTCTATACCACGACGTTTTTTAAGTTCCGTGGTATTTCTCAGTTTATCACGACGCTTATTAAATACCGTGATAGTTAATCAATTATCACGACGTTTCCGTACACGCGCCGTAATAGTACACATTTTTAGTAGTGATCGTAATATAACCACTTAAATAAAATCTACACATATAGACAGTCTTGATTGAACAAATGTGTCACATTATGCCATTTTTTATACGTACATACCCAATGAGTTTCGCTAGTAACAAACTCCGCATTGCTCATTTCTACACATAAACACATCAGATAAGTATACAGAATTTAATTTCCTTGTATATTAATATAGTATGACTGCCCATTATTAAAGTAGGAAAATTTGAACTAATAGACGACACTAACACTAATAAGCCTTTCTGGCTCAACACCAAAACTTGGCTGACTAGACAAACGCAGGATGACATGTGTCGCATGGCAAGGCAGCCGATACGACACGCATCCTACCTCGCAACATAAGCATTCGGTTGTAACGCCAAACAACACTGTGATCCCTCCTCGTTTTCCCAGGCAAAAGATAGATCATATCCAAAGCTCTTCACGCCTCTCATCACCGTCCGTCACGAAGCTCACGGTGTCAAATTCACTTGTTCCAAGTTTACGATTCTGCCCCTAGGAACAGCACGGGACTGCCTGCATTATCATCGTCTTTGCCTTTCCGGACTCTGGAAACGAGACCATCGTGGACATGAACTTTAAAAGCCATCCCATATCGACGGTTAAAGACAAAACCATCGATCGAAGTTTTTAGACGGTTCAGATTGAAAGTTCAACAACCACGACGACGACGACGACGACGACGACCTTACAACATAAAACTCTTAGCTGGGTCCCGCTGGGGTCCACGTAGTGACAGGTCGTTTCCAAGTCTCTCTATCTCTATCTCTCTCTCTCTCTCTCTCTCTCTCTCCTTATTCCTTTTAGTTTAAATTCCGAGTCTTCTCTCCTCCTTTCTATGCCAACTTTCCTCTCCGTGATCATTCGCGAATAATCCGTGAGTAATGCCTCAATATTATTCTTTGCTAATAATATTTTTCTTATTTTTGATGCTTTGTTATGTTGTCCTTCTCATATTTCTGAATTATTTTTGTTAAAATATGTTGTTGTTTTGAACCAGAGCTGACTCTTTATCAAATGTTGCATGTTTTTTTATCTTAAGTATTTGATTTTTTTTTTTCTTTATGTTTGATTATTTATGTTCTTCTCTTTGGAGTTCTTATGTATTAAAAGTTACATTCTTTTCCTAAATACTGAAACAAAAACAAAAAATTATTGTTTGGCTTCGAAGAACATGATTTGGATTTTGGTTGTGGTAAACCTTGAAGAACTTGATACATAAATAAACAAATAAATAAAGCCATTAAAATGTAGGGTCTGTTTGGCCTCGAAAGATAAACGAGTAGAAATTTCATGTTTTAATTGGTTGAGGACTATGTACTTTTATTAAAATCAAACCCAGCTCTGATATATATATATATTTTTTTAAGGGTATTAAAAATCTTCAACGTTAGCTAAAATGTTTTACTTGAAATTTGACTCATAGGTGAACATTATGGGATCCAACAGTAGGGCAGTTGTGTTGTCTGTTTTCCTGTCCACACTGTTATTCTCTATTGTCTCCTCTGCATCCAATGATGGTTTGCTTAGGATTGGACTAAAAAGGTTGAAACTAGACCCTGACAACCGTGTTGCGGCACAGCTTGATTCCGGCAGTGGGGAGGCTTTGAGAGCTTCTTTTAGGAAGTTTAATCGCGGTGGCAATGTCCGAGACTCCGCGGATGCCGATATTGTTGCTTTGAAGAACTACTTGGATGCTCAGTATTATGGTGAGATTGGACTTGGTACTCCTCCTCAGAAGTTCACTGTCATTTTCGACACCGGGAGCTCTAATCTTTGGGTGCCATCAGCTAAGTGCTATTTCTCGGTGAGATGTTAAAGCATTGCTCATTAACAAAAATTAACTGTTTTTGGCTGCTTAAGAAATTTTATTTGAGGCAATGCACTCATGAATTTGTATTTTTGCAGATTGCTTGTTATTTCCATGCCAAGTATAGATCGAGCCTATCGAAAACCTATCAGAAGAATGGTTTGTTTTCTGCCTGTCTATGATGTTTTACTATAACTGATATAACCTTCTATGGTGGGGTTTAACCAATTAATCTAGTCATAAACTTACCCCTGCCCTCCTCCTATTATGCAGGGAAGTCTGCTTCTATCCAGTATGGAAGTGGATCTATTACAGGTTTCTTTAGTATTGACAATGTCAAAGTAGGTAACTTAGTTGTGAAGAATCAGGTAAATCTTGAGGTCTTCATCATCAGTGCTTTCACCTATAATGATTAATCCACATCATGCTGTACTTAACCTATTAATCCTTTTCAGGAATTTATTGAAACTACTGGTGAGCCTGGTGTCACATTTCTGGTCGCCAAGTTTGACGGTATATTGGGACTTGGATTTCAAGAAATTTCGGTTGGAAATGCTAAACCAGTATGGTAAGGCATTTTCAATTTTATCTGGTTAATTGTTGAACTAATTTCAAACATCCAATGTCGGAAATGAGCTAAGGTTTTTTTTTAGGTACAACATGGTTGAGCAAGGTCTTGCGAAGGAACCTGTGTTTTCCTTTTGGCTCAATCGTAAAGCAGATGAAGAAGAAGGGGGTGAACTTGTGTTTGGCGGAGTTGACCCAAAACACTTCAAGGGAAAGCACACATATGTTCCTGTAACACAAAAAGGGTATTGGCAGGTCGGTCAAACCGTATCCAAAAAGTTGAAGAATCTTTCTTGCACTATGCTTACTTGTTTCACTTTTTTGATAGTTTGACATGGGTGATGTCCTTATTGGTGGTAAACCATCTGGTATGTCCTTTCTCTGATACTTAAAACATTCATGCAATGTCGCATTTACTTTACACTTCTTGTTATCATTATTGTTTTTAGCTCAAGTGTACCTTTTTTTTCAGGATATTGTCGTGGCGGTTGTTCTGCTATTGCTGATTCTGGAACTTCTCTGTTGGCCGGTCCATCAGTATGTACTTCATACCCTAGCTGGCTAATTGGTGGTTTGGTTTTTTGTTCATCTTTCTTTTGTAAGTTGATAAATTTTCTGGAAGATGGGAAATTTGCTACTTCTAGTTGGAAAATGTTAACTCTCTTACATTTTCATCCTTTATCAAGCGGAATATAATTGTGACTAAAATCGTAACATTATTACATAGATTAATGTGAGTTTTTTCATCATATATATATCGCAAAGTTCAAAGTAAGATCATAATGAAAAAGGAACGTTTACTGTTTTTAAATTGAAGAAGTCTTATTGTGAATGTGTCACTATATTTGTTGTAATTGGTAGATGGTAGTTGTTGTCATTGCGTTCTCATGTATGTTATTGTTAAGGTTCACCACATTCCTTCTTTTCTTTGTTTAAAAGTTTCATAATGTACCTTGGGAAAGAGGATAAAGATTCATGATGTCATATACACAGCTCTCTTTATATCTCTAAATCAAACTTATTGCAGAGAGAACTTTGTAAAAAAATAAGAATAAATTTTCTTCTCTCAGCTTACAGGAGTGAGATATTTTCTATTGATATTCATATAAATATTCATTACAACTGTAGACCTGAATCCACATGATCACATCTTAATTAACTGAAACCTACTTTATCCATTCTAACGTCTTTCTGTAATTCACGAGTGTCGTTGCTTCCATTCAAACTCTGTAGATAACAGACTTGAACTTCCCTTAGTTCTAACTGACTAGGCTGATGACCGTGCACCATATTAATATCCTTATTACTCTTAAACTTGCAGAGCGTGATTGCCATGATAAACCATGCCATCGGGGCCTCTGGAGTTATTAGTCAAGAGTGCAAAGCAGTGGTTCAACAGTATGGACAAAACATTATAGATTTGCTTTTGGCACAGGTTATAACAGCTTATAGTTTTTTGAGATATCCACTCATGGGATGCAACTGAATTATCTATATCACGCTTTCAATAGTTCAAATGGCTTAGACAAGAATGTACTTTTATGGTCCTGCAAACTTACTACTATATTTGTCTTACAGGCGCAACCTAAGAAGATCTGCTCCCAAATTGGAATGTGCACCTTTGACGGTAATCAAGGTGTAAGGTCAGTATTTTATGATATTTTGTTTTGAATACCATGGAATATTTACCTATTCTGTAATTTGTCTTTTTCCTCCTGTTGCATTTTTAAATTTGTGGTGTCTATAGCTGTTCTATATAATTGTACGTATATTCTAGTTTATCCTGACTTAAGTTGGTGAACTTAATGTCCTTGTGTTGATATAGTATTGTCATTGAGAGTGTGGCCGATGAGAAGAATGACAAATCTTCCGGTGGTCTTGGTGAAGCCATGTGCTCTGCTTGTGAAATGGCAGTTGTGTGGATGCAAAACCAGTTAATGCAAAATCAGACGCAAGAGCGTATATTGAACTATGCCAATGAGGTGAAGAAGATTGTAAAATATCTTTTAAGTAGTTTGTTGTGGGCATTGTTTCTCTTGCTGACACCACATTTTGCTTTACTATCTCAGCTCTGTGACCGGATGCCAAGCCCAATGGGAGAATCAGCTGTCGACTGTGGAGGCCTTTCTTCCATGCCCAAAGTTTCCTTTACCATTGGTGGTAAAGTCTTTGACCTGTCACCAGAGGAGGTATGACGGCTTCTCAGTTGTACTAAAATATGTTGAACAATTACAGATCATTAACAAAATTAATTTGGTCATGCAGTGGTGCTTCAACTTCTAGTCTTATCTTGGACCTGATGAGATTAAAAGTGATGTTGCCTTAAGTTATACTAATTTGTTTGTATTGAATGTCAACTTTGTGGTCATAACAAGCTTTTTGTTTCTCTGGATGGTGTAATCAGTACATTCTCAAGGTGGGTGAGGGTGCTCAAGCTCAGTGCATTAGCGGGTTCACCGGTCTGGATGTTCCTCCTCCTCGTGGACCTCTCTGGTATTGTTATCATCTTCATCACTGGATATCCTAGAATTTATTTGTCCTTGTGATCTTTTATTTTAGCCTTGGAAATTTGGTTTCTGATCCTCACTTTGCTGATCTTACTCCCATGCAGGATCTTGGGAGATATCTTCATGGGCCGGTACCATACCATCTTTGATTATGGCAACCTGCGAGTTGGATTTGCAGAGGCAGCATAAGGAAACAATAGCTAGGAGCCCTTTCATAAATAATTATCTTTTGTTTACTATCATTCTGTACCTCTGAAAACTTGATGAAGTTGATGTTGGAATATTTGAGATATTTGGCCTCTGAATGAAACTCGTGCTTGTAAATATTCATGTTTGGTCTGTTGCTTTCTATCAATACAAAATAAGTTTGGAGTTGGAGGTACAATAAGTAGTGCATTAATTCTACTCTTTTGTTTTGTCTTTTTCCTGCCTTCTCCTTTCTCTCCAACCACATGTAAAAAGGTACAAAATGCCCATCAACTTCACAGCATTGACCCCAGAGGACAAGCTGAACGCTAGAGATTGCTTATGCCAGTATAAGATGTAGTGACGTGCAGATAATGGCTTATCATTAATTCCTCCTACTAGTTACGTCTATTTAGACCCACCAGAGCAAATTCAACTTCTTAATTAGCTTAATCAATTGATGCTTAATCTTTTATTCAAGCATTGGAGTGACATGATAGTTTATGGTCCTAGACTATTGCTTTTATAAGCATGAGCAAACTATAACATTAATGATCAAAAAGTCATACTATCTCAGATACGAACCTAATAATAAACTACCATTATACCATGTACGTTCGTAAAAATCTTAAATCTTCTTCACAAACTGCCCAAGTAGTAACTTTAAGCAAAATAACTAGAGTAGAAACAATAAGTTTGTCTACATCAAAGATAAACGATAAACTGCCCAGTTACTGAGTTGATGGAAGGCATAATAAACCATTGTCTTTCGAAGGAACTAATTGGCATATTCTTAAGACTAATACCGAGAAGCAAGGATAGCTTTTCGCAGGGATGATTCTTGAGTTGATTCGACTTCGAGTTGCTAGAGATCACATGTAAAATATAGGCCATTGATAATGCCTTTTCTCGGATCTTTTATAGCACTTTATTTGCCACAAAAAGTCGTATCGCGTGGTCTTAAAGCTGGTATTGTTACATTCATTCACGCAACGTACTGGCTCTGAATAAGTTCTATTAACCAAAAACCACAAATTTCAAAGACAGAGAGAAACCAGGTAGTTCAACTTTAATTGTTCTAATTACTTTGGTATCACCAAGTTGTGAATCGTGCGATAAAGGGTCTGTTTGGTCTTGGGATGTTTAGATAATTTTTTATCTAGATTAAGTTGGAAGCAGAAGTTAGACATTTTAAGTTATTTAAAACTGCTGCGAAAAGTGATTAGACTATGTGACAATCACTTCTACAATCATATAGCTAGTCAGCTTTCAAAATTTACTTCTCAGACGGCGCAGTGAAATAATCTTTCATATAACAAGTTTACTAAACATGAAACACATTTTGTACCTGAAATTATTGTATTATCAGAAGAAGTTGTAACTAGCCCTAAATATGATACTAGAGTTTAAGCTCATCAGTGAATAAATAAGGGAATAACTAGGTGCTTGAACCAAATCAAGTTCCCCATTTTGTTGGTCCAAAACAGGAATCCAGTTCATGAAACACATGAGAGGCTAGTTAGCAAAATGTGAAAGAAAAAGTGGGGGGAAAAAATGGAATAAAGGAAATACGGCGTTATATAAAAGAGGACAGTTATTAGTAATTAGCTAGCTAGATACCATAGAAGGCATTTTCTGTTTGGGATAAAGCACGAGGTTTGTGAAGAAAAGATATACCGAAAGCTGACACCAACAGTACAAGGTGAGAAAAGAAAGGCAAGGTATATTATTATTGGTTGTTGGCATGCCAAGAAAGAAAGAAAGCCACTCAATCATTGGATTGCTTCGAAGGGATGCACACACAACAAAATCACATTCTCATCCCACAACCGAGCACGCAAAGTGCCATGATCTTGCAATAAACATATATGTTAAATATTACGTACAGTTCCAATGTTCCTATGTAAAAAGCACAGAATGCGTGTTTTTATATGCTTTAATAATTAATCCACAACAGGATTAATTAATAGTGTGTAATTTAGTTGAAAATTATTACGTGTTAGTGTGTTACAAAAAATATACGTATCTTAAAAACTATCTAATTATTTAGAAATTAGCAGTAATGATCATGAGTGGTAATACATGTCACTTATAATAAGAAGGGAGAAAAAAAAAAAGAGAGGGACGCCAATTGCCATTTTGTAATCAGAATGCTAATAAGGGATTTTACGCCCAGAGAGTCTACTAGTGGTCTCATGGTAATAAAAAAAAAATGTCTCATTCATAAATTTAATCAAAGCTAATCCTCATTGTTCTTTTTATCCAAAATTGTCTTAGCATCCTAATTTTATTATCAAAACCTTCTTTCTTTTGAACTATATTCACTCCAAACTTTTTATCAGTCTTTTTCATGAATCTTCGTCAAGATCGGAATCAGAGAAAATGAATCATCGTCAGTGAAATCTAATTTTTTTCTGACATTAGATCTAATTTTTGTTCTCATTGTATGGCTTTTTGGACAGTACAACCACGATTGAGTTTGTTTTCAACCTTTGTCAAAATTTTATTAGATGCTAAGGATGGAGAATAATTTCATATTTATGATTTTTTCGGTTAAAAAAATCTTCTATTTTTGCAAATGGGTTCTAATATGGGACGTATTTTATATATGTGTAGATTTCCTAATTGTTTTTACCATATAATAGATATTAGGGTGTTAATTTTGAAAAGCGAGAGAAAAAAACTGAGCATGAGTTAGTTTTTATAGCATGAGATCAAATTGTATTCTTTTTAATGATTTAAAAACCTATGGCGACAAAATAAACGTAATTTTCACATAAATTATACGTGTATTATACTTCAGATATTGTTAAAAGGATTAGTATTTAATCATAACAAAAATCAATACATATTAAAATTTCGTGATAATAATTAAGTATACATGCCATTGTAGAAATTATCAACCGTCCAAGACATAGATCATCACCTCAAGAGCTATAATTGTCATCTCTCCAACGTAACTAAGTAAGTAGGTGGATTGTAACAGACCAAGTAAGACCAGTGGGTGGATTGTAACAGACCAAGTAAGACCAGTGGGTGCAAGAGAATGTGAGTAGGTTTCTTTTGGCGGCTATTGGCTTTGCCTTGGTTGGTCTTAACCAACCGTCAGCATCTCACACTTCAAAATACTTTATCTTTTTAGTTTGCTTACTAAAAAGCCCTTTACGGCTTTACTTTCTGTTTTTTTTTTTCTTCATTGGCTTGTTGCTTCTCCTTCTAGTAAACTTCATCCTTAATCCAATCCAACTTGGTTGTTAAGTAATGTTCCAATAGAAATAAGACCAAAAGCTTCCAATGAGTAGTCGAAGTTACTATAGAAATAAGGCCAAAAGCTTCCAATGAGTAGTCGAAGTGGTTAAGTAATGTTCCAATAGAAATAAGACCAAAAGCTTCTAATGAGTAACCGGAGTGGTAATGTATTGGACCGTTTCTTACTCACAGAACGTGAAGTTAAGGATTCGAATTCTTATATCGTTTTTAAAATTCCAACTAAATAAGAGTGATTCTGAAAAATGAACTATTATCGAGATATCATTCACTATTTTGTTCGCGATAAGAAAAAAGAAAAGAGCAAAAAGAAAAATTATAATGATTTGAGCTGTAAACAAATTGTTCAATTAGGGACTTCAATGCCTGCATAATTTGGAGCTTTCTCGATTAGAACTATTGTTTAATTGGAATTTGGAGCACAAAGTTTATCCAAACTGCGGCGCAAAAGTTCATTATGGGTAGTGCTTTTATATATATTATAAACGTAAAAGTCAAATCTTGGAGACTAAACTAATAGGGTCGAGACTAAGCTTATTGATGTCAATCGATTATGTTTAATTAAATCTCAAAACCAAGGTATATACCATGCACATTATCCAATCCATTGTACCTAAATAAGCTCATGATCTCATGGCTAAAGGATGAGTCCTCACGTGAGCACGTGCCGCCACATGAGCAGAAGAGAATATTAATTCATGCTTAAGCTAGCTAGCTAGCTGACTTAACCGCTGGCCATGGCCAAGTTGTCAAATCCATCCTCGTCTCACCACGTGGATCCCTCATATGAGGGGTAAAACTAGAAAGACGCTAGTAAAGACGGCGACCGCCCATTCATCAAAAAGCCAAGCCATCTCAAAAGGTTTCTCTTTTTCAATTATATTATTATTTTTCAAGCCAGCTTTTACGTTAAGCTAACCAAAGAATACAAACACTTTTGTACAGCAGTAGCACCATACAGATATAAATTGAGCTCATTTCAGCGCCACCAACCAAATCCACAGACCATACCAAACCAAACCAGAAAACAGAACAGAATAAGCTCTCGCCTAATGGACTGGACCAGGGGCCGAACAATTGGCCGGGGCTCGTCCGCCGCCGTATCGATCGCCACCGCACATGGGTCCGGCGAGGTTTTCGCGGTCAAGTCCGTCGAGCTTTCAAAATCGGGTTCTCTTCAGAGAGAGCAAAAGATACTGTCTTCGTTGAGCTCACCAAAAATCATAGCGTACAGAGGCTTTAACGTCTCGTCGGAAAATGGGGAGCTCGTGTACAATCTCTGCCTGGAATTCGCTCCCGGCGGCTCGCTCTCCGACCACATTAGCCGGCGCGGCGGTCGTCTCAGCCAAGCCGAAATCAGGGCCTGCACGCGGCAGATTCTTACTGGGCTGGATTACCTTCACTCCGCTGGAATCGTGCATTGCGACGTGAAGGGTCAGAATATCTTGGTCGCCGAAGAGGGTTTGAAGATCGCCGACTTGGGTTGCGCTCGGTTTTCCGGTGACGTGTCGGGTGGTGATTGGGTCCCTCTAGCTGGGACCCCTGCTTACATGGCGCCAGAGGTGGCGCGTGGTAAGCAACAGGGCTTCGCCGCCGACGTCTGGGCCCTTGGGTGCACGGTGATCGAGATGGCCACGGGTCGGGCTCCGTGGGGCGATGTATTCGACCCGGTTGCGGCGGTTCACCGGATTGCGTTCTCGGACGATGTGCCGGAGATGCCAAGGTTCGTGTCGGAGGAGGCAGAGGATTTTTTGGGAAAGTGTTTGAAGAGAGACCCATTAGAGAGATGGTCAGTTAGTGAGCTTCTTGATCACCCCTTTGTCACGGGACCCGGATCCGAACCCGACTGTGTTATGAAGGAATTTGAATTTGATGCTCTTGATTTGGATAGTCCGAGATGTGTGTTGGACTTGGAGGAGGAACAGAACCCGGGTCGTGAAACCGTCACGGATTCTCCAGCTCAAAGAATCCGACTGTTGAGTGGGGGGAAAGCGATGTCGTTTTTGGGAATGCGCGATTGGGCCTCGCATGAGGATTGGGTCATCGTCCGAAATAATTGGACCCAAGAAGAACCAGATATGAACTCTTTTCGCCCCTCAAGTAACTGGTTTGGAGCCCATGAGCCCACAAATACGAAGTGGATGGACATGGATTGGACTAGTCATTGGGATGATTTTGGGGCAACTCCCACCAAATATAGTAGTGGTTTAGAAAATTTCAAGGAATGGAGAAGAAGTAGTAGTAGGGCAGGTGATAGAAATAGTTATTATGGGGACGGGGGTAGACTTAGAGATTGGAATAAGGGCTCTTTGATGCCCTTTAAATGTACCAAATATGTATTCTTTGACTATCCAAATTTTGAAATGGATTTACGGTCTTTTATGCATTGCCTACTTCCTTAGTTCCTTATCCATGGTCAAAATATACAAATTTAGTACATTACAATAGTTTGAAACCATTTAAGATTTCTTGTATTCTAAAAGAATTGGAGATTGCTATCCCACTACGGCAAATCTTTTAGCGCAAATCAACTACAAACTAAGCAAGCTGGCTAAATATATTATCACTTGATAAATAGAACTGGATAAGCAAACTAGCTAGTTAGTACATATGCTCTTTTATTTATTTTTTTTCGTTCTTTTCTTGAGACATGATGTTCGAAGGTGGCTGCCGAAACAAAAAAGCATTAGAAAACACACCTGAAACATGCCAAAATGCTACACTGTAGCTCCTCAATTATTTTCTATTTTCTTATTTAATTTGCCAACACAATGCCACAATGAAGCTCCTTGATTATCTTCTCTTAATTATTTCTTTATTTACTGAGTTTGGGAACTTATATTTAAAGTCCAAAGTTACTAAAATACAAATGGGCTACCTTTTAGTTGCTCGTTTGGATTAACATGATTTTTAACTTTTGGCTGACGTAATACCTAACATATTACGTATACATATATACACACAAACTTCATTACCACTTCTAAGTGCATCTAGACAGATTAATACGCTCAATTGGGAAGAACCCTTTAAAAACATGCGGTAGTGATCTTCCATTCCTTCGTTAACTAGTACTAGCACAACTTTTTTCAGCCAATAAGCCCATAACTATAAATTTAATTACGTTACTGTCCACCAAAAAAAAACCGACGTTAATTAATTCAATTCCTCTTTTTTTTTTTTTTTCTTCTTTTAACTATCTTACTCTTATCAATTTCATTAAGTATAAAAAGACTTCGGCTTCAAATATATATAGTTCATATTTATTTAGCTTTATGTAAACAATTACGGCTTCTGGACTTATTGCATGAGTTTGATCAAGTTGATGATGTGACCTGCATTGTATATACTAAGTTATAACCTGGTCGGCTACCGTCCAATTAATTTTTAAGTAAAAATTGACTTATATTGTCAAGACTCACTTCAGATGTCCAAGAGTCTCGGGCAGAAAAATTAAACTAGGATTTTGAGTAGTAAAGAAATACAAATGAATACAACTTAAAGCTTAAGCTTGACATGAACCACCACCAGTCAATCAACGAGGCAAAAATTTTGTAATTTAGCAGGATTCAAAAAAGAGGGAAATTAAAGGATTATAGGATAAATTGTATTTTTTTTTCTTCCCGAATTAGAAACTTTTTTGTAGACTTTTGCTCCCTGCACTTCTTTTTGTTGCATTCATCCCCCTTTATTAATCATTTGTTGCAAAAATGAGTGCTTCTGTCACATTCCGTGTATACCTTAACTGAAATAATAACGTGATAGGTATTTATATTTTTTATTCATTAATTTATTTAAAATTTAATTTAATTTAATTCATAGAAAAATATATATTTTTAATAAAAATCCTAAGATTACTTTCTCTCTAATCTCTCTCTCCCCACTATTCTCTCGTGCGTCTTCTATTTCCTTCCCTCGTCACCATTGTTTCTTATTTTTCTCATCAATCATTGATCAGTGCTTTGTTAACGTACAGAGAGCTCTACATCCATATACTATACACCATATGCTAGATTAAATTCATTTGTATGATTATTGTACATAAAAATTATGGACATAACCCAAAAACAAACCAAAAGAGTGAACCCCTCCAATCCCAGCCCAATTCACTCGCCATTGGAATCCCTTCTCTCCTCTCGTCATCTTCAACCCCAAATTTTATGAAAATTGAACCAACTATAGATCGTTTCCCACACATGATTTTTATTCGGATCCCTCGATGTGGGGCCCGTTCCTAGACCACGTGCCACGTGGATGATTACGTGGCAAAACAGGCCACAAAGGGCATGTGTTATTCGTTACGTGTTCAGAGTGACCAGTCTAAAATCACGCGAGTTGCACGTGATACTTTATGGTCCTGTGGGTTGTCAGGGGCCAAATCGCTCCGTCTCAGACCCTGGACCGATCTGGCCCAACTCATTCCCTACTTCCACAGTTAAGGGTCAGGAAGCTCAGGGGTCTTCCTCCAGAAGACCCCCGAATGGTTACGCATTTTTCCAGACCCAGACAAGATATTTAATGCGATCCTGAATAAAGTACGCGCATTGTACAAATCGACCTGACAGAACGGTGGCTTGTTAAAAGTCTCACCCCTAATAGACTCGGTCCATAAGGGACGGCAGAAATCAGTCCTCGACGATACAAGGGGAATCTCGGTAATCTCGGTCCTTGATCTCCGAAGTAAGTCCAGAAGAGAGAAGGTATTTTATCCTGTGATTGAGAATCATGAGGTTCATAGCCCAGGACTACATTTATAAGCCATGAGCTCCCAATAAAAGGGAGCATATATGCATAAAAAGATATATCTAAAAAAAAAAAAGCTTATGAGAAGAGGAAAAAATATATTTTGATAAAAAAAAAAATTAAATCCTGACTGTCAAGAAAAACTACTGACTTAAGCATCGGAGAATCTTTGCAGATGGTCAATCCTGCCTCTCCGACCCTGCCCAAAGCCAGGAGCACTTCAAGATAGCTAGGATACGAAGACAGTTGGAAGAAACAACATCAGCAGTTCAACGACACGTGGATAAATAGTGGAACTGCTCCAACACTCAATTTGTAATTTGACGTGATGTGAATGTGGAAATTAAGATTTATATACCTGATTACTTAAATATATATACTAGTCTAGACTAAAGAAATTTGGGTTTTTTTTTTTCGGAAGCTGAAATTTAGGGTTTTTGTTGAGGGCTAAGAAGTGGGAAACAAGGTCATTATGCCTGAGCCAACCCCTCAACTATTTGGGCATTCATATTTGTCGTAGAGTGAAGAGGTTCATCAGGAATGAGAAAGATTAATTCTTTAATAGATTATAAGGTTTTTCCTCTTTTAAATATTTTATTATCATTTAATTTGGTTTAATTTTTAATAATTAAAAAGATAAAAGAGTAATAAAATACCTATCACGTCTTATTTCCGTCAAGTTATACACGAAACATGATACAAGGGTCCATTTTGGAACAAATAATGATTAATACAAGGAGGAAGAATGCAACAGAAAAAAATAGGGCCTATTTTGGAACAAATAACAATTAATACAAGGAGGACGAATGCAACAATAATAAAGTTTAGAGACAAAAGTCTACGAAGTCCATAATTTGAGGAAGAAAAAAATAATTTATCAAGGATTAAACTCAAAGAAAACAATATTATTACCAGAAAAAAAAAAAAAAACTTGTGGACTCTTTTTCTTCCACACATTTTATAATTGAGTATTATTAGCGACATTCTCTTCTTTTCACTCTTTTAAACTTTATTATAATATCTCACATTTTAATAAAATATTACAAAATATCTTTTTTCATTCTTTTAAACTTCGTTAAAATATCTCATATTTTAATAAAATATTACAAACTATAATGAAATCCGCCCGTGGAAGAGAGAATGAATGTAGACTCTTCAGTATTCTTTTTTTTTTTTTGGGCAAATAGTGGTCCCAAGTCTGACAATGTCAAAGTGCTCTTTTTTTCGTAACATAAAAAGAGATAAAACATTGCATTATTCGTTTTTATTCCCAGAACTCGTCGTGAATTTTCCAGGTATCTTGATTTCCAACTCGGTTTTCTCCAGCATATTTGTTTGATTGAAAATAAATAAATAAATAAAAGAAGAAAAAAGCTTAGTTCACAGAAATACTTTGACAGCTCGTTGACCTTTTCTTTTTCCTGTCCCACCACCGTTACATCAACGGCGAGAATACGTTTCTTTTGTAGGTCAAATTTATCGAGGCCCTCCTTATTTGAACCTATAATATGTTAAAAAAAATTAACTAAACCATGGTTCTACATTCATGAGGTACCTATGGCCGAGCTTGAAAACCGAAGTAGCCCCCACCTAGGGGGAATACTACTTTGCTGTGCGGTTCGTTTTTTTCCTCCTAACCATGAAAATTAAGTCATTAGTGATCACTATTCCTATTGTCCTGTATATTTAACACCTTTCCAAGCTATACATAGGTCGCTTTATTATTAATATATACTTGATCTGTTTCAGGTTATTTCTATAGTTTTTATTCCTGTACGTCTCATGCTAACCACCAATATTGATCACGAAACACTATCGATCTATGAGAATCTTATGCCACTTTAATTTATTTTATATATCCACGAATTATCCTCACCTATTAATTGTATAAAACCTGTACTCCAAACATTATATTCAGGCACACAATGACACAAATTTAGGGTTCATATGTAGCTATAATTCTTATCATCAATATGGACGAAGAAATGGATCTTAGAAAGTGTGTGTTAATATGTGTGTTGTGTACATATATATACATATACATATATAAACACATACGTATAATAACACGTGGGGTTTGCTCCTTTTGTGTCTCTCAGCACTTATTGTTAGTGGCGTTGGCCTCTCATAGCCGGAAAGATCCTTGTACGAATCGGAAAGTAGTGGGACAATGGTGATTAAGAGCGTCCATTAAGATAAATAAGGGCATATATTATATATATACGTGCATGAAGTGGACTCCATAGTCCACAATTATACATGAATTTTAAATCATAAAAAATCTCAGAATTAGGAAAAGCAA
Source organism: Parasponia andersonii (assembly GCA_002914805.1). NCBI lineage: Eukaryota > Viridiplantae > Streptophyta > Magnoliopsida > Rosales > Cannabaceae > Trema > Trema andersonii. Next base: position 14,850 of record JXTB01000224.1, on the reverse strand, counting down.
AAAAGATTGACTACTTTTATCTGTCACCCCCAATTAATTCTCTGATATATTAAGTCATCTTGCTATTTTTTTTTTAATAAAAAAGTCATCTTGCTATTAATATTATTATCTATATCCTCACTACTTTAGCCTTCAAGCTTTTTCCATACTTCGCTTACTTACTGAACAATTACGGGTCCTTCAATTTGGTTCTTGCCTCTTGGTCGGTTAATATTAATATTCTCAATTTCGTGTGTTCGTACATTTTAGAGTTGAATTACTCCTGCCTTTTTATTCAATATTATTGTTTATGAATCCAGTTAATTCATTCGTTCACCAGTAGTAACATGAGTTGTGATAAATTATTCAAGTCTGGTTGCTGTATTCAATGCTTATGATTTAAAGTTGAGGAACCACTTGTAATTCTTGTTCAATTTTGAACAAGAAACAAACAATTTGATGCGCAATAACCAATCCTACTTTATAACAAAAGTAAAAACTTGTTTCATCGTACCATATGTTAATATTGGTACTTTACAATATTTGTAGCAAAATTACGTAACTGGAATTGAGTCACAATCTCTTACGCTGTCACTACATTCACGATGCAGAATCATGTGTGGTAATTGTGTCATAAAAGAAAGCAAACGTTCTTCACTTTTTATTCATTTGTCTGAATTTTTGGGGCTTATATCCTAGCTTTTAGAGAAGTCTTAGTATGTCTATAATGTTCGGAAAATACATATAATACAAAAATTTTCTGGGATCTCTAATTCGAAACATCAAAACAATACATGCACGCAATGCTGCTTGGAAGCTACGAGCTAGAGCTCCTCTTTGCGTGAACTAGTAACTGACAATCCAAATAGCTGACCTTTTTTTTCTTGTCTTTTAGTATAATAGCATAGCTTTACCCCAGTGAACCTTATTCCAAATTTCGAATTTAAAAATTCACTCATGGCCTAAAGATGAGGTGACCACAATGTTATGCTCACTCAGTTTAATATAAAAATAGATGTCTTTCTTACTTTTCTCAATATATAAACCACAAAGCATGCAATGAATTGAAACGCAGATCATCTTCCACTGATAAATTATCATCAATCTAAAAAAATATCCTCATAGTTTTAGTACTGAAATATATACATGGGAGATAACGCAGACAACAAAGCTCAAGCACTTGAAGTCATAATCGATGCTTCCATCATTAGTTCCAGCCAAGCAGTACTAAACTGTGAACTCCCTCAAGTTGACGAGGCCAGAAATACTGTACAACAATGTTCATCAATCTTAACCATCATCCATGCAGGCTATTTCAGAATAACACTCTCTCTGGGGGCCCAAGCTCTGTTATGGAAGATTCTTAGAATCCCAACATATGACTCTAACCAACCTATCCACCACTTATTCCGAATGTTGCCTTTTTTAGCCTTCCTCTTGCTTTGGTCTCTCAATCTTCTCGCGTTAGTTTTACTCTCCTTTCTCTACATTCTTCGATGCTATTTCCATTTCCACATGGTGAGGGCAGAGTTCTTGCACCATATAGGAGCCAACTACTTGTACGCTCCATGGATTTCATGGCTTCTCCTGTTGCAATCGGCACCTGTCATTGTCCCTAAAACCCTTTTCTACCAAGTCCTCTGGTGGCTTTTCACGATCCCGATCTTGATTCTTGACCTCAAGATTTATGGACAGTGGTTCACAACCGAGAAACGGTTCCTGTCGATGGTGGCAAACCCGACGAGCCAGATTTCTGTGATCGGTAACCTGGCTGGTGCCTTAGCTGCAGCCCAGATGGGATGGAAGGAGGTCGCAGTTTTTATGTTCTCACTCGGCATGGCACATTATTTTGTGCTCTTTGTTACCCTTTATCAGAGGTTAGCCGGGAGGAGTAGGTTCCCGGCTATTATGCGCCCTGCTTTTTTCTTGTTCTCAGCTGCACCCAGCTTGGCCAGCTTGGCTTGGAGCTCTATCAATGGAGCTTTTGATACTCTTTCCAAGATGCTCTTCTTTCTCTCTTTGTTTCTATTTATGTCTCTGGTAATCTTTCATGCACTCAAAATCACGTCCTTTGGATAAAATGAGTATTTACAAATCTCTTCTGTACACTGGTAAAACAGGCTTGTAGACCAGCTCTGTTCAAGAAATCAATGAGGAGGTTCAATGTTGTTTGGTGGGCTTACTCGTTTCCGATAACCTTCGTTGCTTTGGCGTCTTCAGAGTACGCGCAGAAAGAGAAAGGCCACATAGCTTCTGGGTTGATGCTGGTGTTGTCAATACTTTCGATACTGGTCTTTATTGGGTTGTCGATGCTCACAGCTATCAACACCAACAGTCTCTTGGGCAACAGCTATTCCTATTCTGATGTTTACTAATGATTTATAGAACATAAAGTCGATATAATTTCGCTCGGAGTCCATAGAGCAGTTTGTCTAGATCATCATCAGCCGATGATAATGGGGAGTAATGCCTTGTTAATCAATAATATGGGCATAATAAACATAAGAATGTTGTACTTGGATGAAAAAAACCATGCTACTGAACATACCGTGAACTATTACTTTGAAGTTTTCTTTTTTGCTGTTAAACAACACGATCGTGCTAGAATTTGGCAATAATTTGATAGCAGACCAGCATTATCAACAACTACATAAAATTTAGAGACTTTAAATTACATATAGATGGTATAAAGGCGGAAATAGGTAAAAGTAAGATGTAACTAACAAACAGGAGAACTAATGAAACCTTAGATGATCGTCAGAACAATGATTTAGAATTTATGGACACTATTTCTTGGCATCTCCGATCCATAGTTTGCCTGACTTTACATGAAACAAGAGTGTGTCCACAAAATAGACTAACATAAGCAGTAAAAGCTTTTCTATACTCTACTATCGATCCAATATTCTACTTTAGTTCCAGCTCATGTTAAATCAAACACAAAAAGTAATATCCCTATTTTTCCCTTTGTTCCTTCTTTTCTCTCCACACTTAAAGTGATGAAAACTGAAATCTAATAAACAAATCAATCGTCGAACTCACAACCAATCTATGAAATGTAAATATTTGAGGGGAAAATAGGAAAACTGAAAGAAAGGCAATCTTCAAGAGGTCAGTAATTCTTTTCAAGTATTTTTCTTGCTACCCGAACGTGACAAGCTTTGATCCAACACTCGTAACTGATTGCGCAAATTTTGATTTTCTTCCAGTAGACGATCATACTCGAGAAGGAATCCTTCTGATTGTTTCCTTAAAGCAACTGCATTAGCTTCTGCAGCATGTACATCCTTTTTCCTTGCCTCAATATCAGACTCTAGCTCCTTGAGTTTTTCCTGCAAGGTGGCCACCTCTTCCTCCTTGGCTTTGATCTCGTCGACACCACCAGCTTTGGCATCCTCAAATCCTTGGTTCTGTTTCTTAACAGCCTCCATAGTCTTCCTTCGGATACGAAGTTCTCTAATGTAGTGGTGTAGTCTATCTATCATGAGGACAAGAAATAGGGATGATCCTGCAAGTAGTTGGCCCGAATTTAGAACAAATTCAAATGTTCCATCCCTAACGGGAATGTTACTGAGCTGTAATATAAGATTCAAACGAAACAACACAACAAAGTCGAGAAATATGGAGGCGAGATTCTATAAAGGTATTAAGGAAAACAATCAGAATTCCAGCCTTGTTATACTTAATGGTTGGTGCCTTCTAAAATACTTGAAAACAATCAGAATTCCAACCTTGTTATACTTCATGGTTGGTGTCTTCTAAAATACTTTCTTAGGGATTATTAGACAATTATTTTTCAACCATACATAAAAAAAGAAAAAGAAATTTTGAAAGTAAACACAACAGATCATGGCAGAAAACTATTGAACATCCTGTAAGAAATAAAAGAAAAAAGGAGACACTGTGGATGATATCAAACAAATCAAACTGACGAGAAACTTCAAGTAATATTGTCTTAAATACCTGTGAACTTTAGGTTGTATGAAAAATGAATAGGCAGAGGGAGTGAGAAGCATTGAGTCAATGACCATTGAGAAAAGTGTTTCAATAGTCAATCAAGGACACCTTGCAGAGTCAAAGGTCTGCATATCCTTTTATCACATAAACTGGAAATTACGTCCGCTAATTTCCACTTGGATAATTATCATCATTTGCTTTGATTTTCACGACTTAAACTGATAGTGTTCACACTCACAAAGCACCCTATTGTACATCCAAAAACAACAATGAAATGAAATCATTACTGCCTAATATATCACCCCATTTAAAAGCTGCTTTTATAAGCTCACACAATATATCTCTGACTTATTGGCCACAATCTACATCACGCTTGAACAAGATGTTCAAAACTTTCTACATTTCGGTAACAATGCATGCATGTACTATCCCATAACCCAACTGAGCCCGCTATCAAAGCTTAGAAACACACCAAACAGGCATGACAAATGCAAGAGCCTGGAGGCAAATAGCATTCTTCATGGTTCAAAACGTGGTACCCTGAAGAATAAACAGATCTGATGGTCAAAATTTACAGCAGGAGAAAATGATTCATATATACTTCTGAAACCTTCCATTTTCCTGGTGTAGAAAAGTGACTTAGTCCTACATTGTAATGAAAAAACAAGTGGCGATTTCTTACGCAAAAAATCAAGCCTAGTGATAAAAATCCTCGTAATTGGATTCTCAATTCAACAAGGCACATAAATAGCAGCTTTAACAATCTACTTATCAAATAAACATATGAGAAGGGTGAAAAAAGGGAGATCTGCTCTGTTTTATATCCAGTAAAAGAGTGTGAATCAAGTAGCTAGCAGTTCTATATGTGATCATTGGTGGATAGTAAGGAACTTGAAGCTCTTTAATTATACACACAGCCACACACCCAAATACGCGCGCGCGCACAACAGTACAATCACAATCAGATCCCCCAAGTATAATCCTCAAAACATTTATAGATACGAATTTCCAGGAACAAAACACCCAGATCGAGAAATTTGCAGATAACTTCTTTTACAAGTTAGATACAAATGAAACAGTGATCTTCAGGATATAAAACCACAAAAAATTATCGTCTTTATTGTATAACAAGATCAGCAAAACACTGTTCTTGACCAAATAAAAGCCCAAAACAAACAACTATCATCTTTATAATCCACCGTGTAGCCAAGCGACCCTTCATAGGTCATGAAATCACCCCCACTTATCGACCACATTTATTCCATATTAAATTTTTTTTTTTTTTTAAAAAAAAGAAAAGAAAACCCCCCGAAAAATTAATAAAACTAAATTCATTTGACGAAAATGATGAATACCCAGAAACGAAAATCAACAATTAAATGAAATAGAAGGTTAAAACTTGAGACATACCCATGAGAGTGGCTTCGAGAAGATGCTTCGCCATGAGGACCTGATCAGTGGGATTGAAGGCACCATCGTCGATCCAACGCTTCTGGATCTTAATCATGCTGTAGACGCTCGAAGCCAACAAAACAGAGACCGTCGCCGCCACGGTCTTCACCATAACGGGTCCGCGACCGCGCTTCACCCGATCCAAACCCAGGATCACCAGCTTTCGCAAAGGGGTCTTGAACGACATCAATATTATCATCGCCATCTCGGAGAACACCACCATGAACAGTAGCTGAATCATCTTGTTCGTGAACGAGTTGAAAAGAGTAACCCAAATCTCAGAGGGATTTCTCTAAGAGAGCTTCAATGTGTTTTAATGACTTCCCAATGCTGGTTGGAGCTAACGGTTGTTATCATAGGATGGCCTATAGAGAACCAAAGAAGGATCAGAGTCTCCTTTAGAGCTCAAGAATTGATAGACATGAAATTATTGACCGATTCAGACTTTTGGGTCTCTCTCAATACCAGTAGGGGCATTAATGGAAATGTCACAGGGAGGCATGTTAATTTACTTTCTTATTAATTTTTGTTTTACAAAACAGTTGTAAACTATTTTCACAATAACTAGGTAAGATATACCTTTTTATAGTGAGTTTTATAAAATATACATCTCTCAATAATTTTTTATTTTTGAATAGTTTACACCTTTTTATTTAAAAGGAAAAAAAAATAAAAGGATATATTTATGTTAAAAGCAACGGATAAAAGGGTCTAGCATCGTGACAAAAAAAAAAAATGAATGTTGAGTTGATAAACACCAAGGTCAAAAAGGTTTCTAGCTACTCCATTTACTTGTCTAATTAGATCCGAACTTTTCTAACTACTTCGTTTCTTTGTCTAATTAGATCTGAACGATAGAATAAAAATTAAAAGATATTTTTATCTTTAAAATAAATTTAAAGCATAAAATATGTATTCACAAAATATGTATATACATATTGAAAATAGTTTAAGTTCTAAAACACACTTTAGAAAATATCTACTTTGCCAAAATCCCTTTATTTTAGGTTTTGAGTCATAAAGATTCCGAAATTCTTTAATTAATGACTGTTTGGTCCTAAATATAAACTGTCAAAAATCTCTATGGATTAACGAATACGTGTAAATAACGTCCCTAGTACTAAAAATTTACAATACTTGTTAAAGTTGGTCGAAAAAAGAAGCACGTGCAAGTATGTGATTAGTAGAAAAATCACCTCTACTTGTGATTTGGATATAACTTTCTAGGGTTTCAAAAAAGGGAAAATCAAATTGGAGCTTGAATTTTCTAGTGAAATTGATTGAATGGGTTGTAATGTTTAGAAGGTGCGAGGATCAAACTAATGAAAGTAATTACACCCCTTCCTTCCNATATGAATAGTGGGAATTCTAATTTTAAACTATTACAAATTTAACTTGATTGATAGTTGCAACAACTATAATGTTGAAGTTTAATGTTTTGAATCCTCTATCACTCAAAAGATAAAATAAAAAACAAAAAAATAATAAAGAAAAGAATAAACGATTTTAGCATTAAAGATCGTCTAATCATACTTGAGTTATTCAGAAATATGTGTGAATTTGTAATAAATTAGTAAAAAATATAACCCAATTTCTTTGATTTTAATTCGTACTTTTAATAGCCAAGTAATTGTTAAAAAAAAAAAAAAAAGAAAGAAAGAATGCTAAGTTTACTCTGTTTACAACTTTGATATTTGGGATTTTTTTGGGTTTTACCTTTGAAAAAAGAAAAAAAATTACAAAGATACGGTATAGGAAAAAGAATTGCCATACCGCATTCCATTGGTATTTTTGAAAAGGTTAGAGTCAAAAATATGCGGTGGCACTGTGTAAATAAATCCACAATTTTCATTTATGTATATCTATTGAACAGTGTGCTGTAAAGAATTATATACTTGTCAGCCTATAGGCTGGGCCTAATTGCTCATTTTCTCGTTTGAGTGTTCAATCCTTTGCAAGCATGATTGAATATTTTTCATCTTTTTTATCTTTTATTTTTTTTTTTATTGTTCCCTCTTTATTTATTTATTTTTCTCATTTTTTAATTATTTTTTAATCTTTTCTATTTTTTTTAAGAAGGAAAATAAAATGAGCACAACTTTTGTTTTAATCCTTTTTCCCCCATTTTCTTAGAGATAGAAAGGTCATTTATTCAATTTAGTTACCTGATATTGTTTACTAATTAATTATTACTAATCAAATTAGTTATAGTTTATCATTTTTCTAGTTACTAATTTTGATTTCTTTGATTATTTTGATTTCAACTAATTTGGTTATTGGTTAATTTTTTAGATATCATTAACTAATTTGGTACCAATTTGATTAGTTACTAGTTTTCTAATTATTGGTTTATACGGAAACATGTTTTTCTTGATATTTACTAATTAATTTGGTATCAATCTGATTATTAATTACTAATTCGATTATTGGTTTCTAGTTAACAGTCCTTAGACCAACTTTATTTTTTATATATATTTTTTCTTTTTCGTTCTTTTATTATTATTATTATTATTATTGCACTCATTTTTAGTATTTTTTTTTTTGATAACACTACACATTCTAACTTTTACACTAATTTTTTTGTACTAATACATGTGGTATGACTTGTTACCAATTAATTGTTGTGTTAATTCTTACCATAAATAGATTAAACATTATCACTAATTGAGTTGTGAAAAATCATATGCCACATGTGTCGGTATTAAAAATTTGGTACAAAAGTTGATATATCAAACATTATCTTTTTTTTTATCTCATTCAACCCTAATCTTCCATCTCTTTTTTGTTTCTTTTTCATTTTTAATTATTTATCATTTTTTATTTTACTCTTATCTTTCTCCTTTTTTAAAATTTTTTCTTAAAAGAAAAAAACACTAAATTTTTTTTTTTTGGTTCGTTTCTTTTTTCTTTCTCTCCCCCATTTTTTATTCAATTTGGTTACTCATCACTATTTGCTAATTATCAATTACCAACTAAATTGGTTATAGCCTCTCATTTTTTTAGTTTCTAGTTATCAATCAATTTAGTTACTAATTATCCAATATCAATTTAATTACTAGTTTCTCTTATTACTACTAACTAATTTGGTTATCAATTATTCATTTGGTTATTAGTTTCTAGTTTCAGTGGTTATCACTGACTAATTCAGTATCAATCTAATTACCAATTCTCTGGTTGCTAATTTCTACGAATAAAACTAATTAATTTGGTATCAATCTAGTTATCAGTAATAAGTCTTTGGTGACCCATAACCGATTTGCTAGTTACTGGTTTTTATGGTTACTAATTTATCTAAGTTTCAGTAATTAATTAGTACCAATAGTTTCTAATTATCAATTTAATCACTGGTTACTAATAAACAACTCCTAAAGTAAAATAATTACTAGTTTCAAATTGGTGGCTAGTTTCAAAGATTAATGTTGCTAGTAACTAATAACCAATAACTATTGGTTACTAGTTACTCAAATTACTAGTAACTAATCTATTTTTTAGCTATTAATATAGTTATTGGTTTCCATACATTACCAATTTGATAAATGGTTACAGATTTCCATTTGCACACGAGTTACTACTGACCAACTTTGTTAGAGGTTTCCAAACTAGTGGCAAGAGAGCGGTCATTGATTAAAGGTAACCAATAATGAATTAATAGTAACTAGTAATTAATTTGAAAAATTAGTCTCATTTCTAGTTATTTGTCATAATTCTTTAAAAAAAATTACCATTGTAGTAAAATTACCTTAAATTTAAGGAGCAAACAAGCGAAAATAATTGAACTTGTTACCTCATTATTAGAATCAAATCTAGCTACCTTGTTAGTAAAATTACAACTACTCAGCTTATGAAAACAAGAAAACGAACTACACAAATGCAAATAAGTCCAACAATCAGGAATGGAAAACTACACCTAGGCGAGTTACAAAAGCTTATGTTGAAAATGGAACCTGGGAAAGTGCCCCCATTGTCTAGTTCCAATCACCACAAACAAGCATATCTTTCTTCCACTAGAGATCAAAGGTGTTAAATGTTATATTGCATTCTGGTCAAAATCATAGAACAAGAGTCAGATCGATAAAATCAGCAAAATACAAACAAAAGAACTAGTTTGGCATACAAAATGACCTTCATTTTACTATGATCATCACTTTGGAGGACTATCCGAATAGCAACATCCGAAACAAACATCATAAAATGCTTTTACGAGATCAATACAAGAATTTATATATAGCTATCAGAATTTATAATTGGCAAGAACAAATAAACGTGATTTTTCAAAAGAGACAAAAATCTATAAAGCTTGCGGCATGAAAAAAGAAAATGAGAGAACTATCTTTGCCTTTAATAACATTGTCACAAGATCTAATGAAAATCACCAGAAGATGCATAAAGCTACATAAAACCTTTATCCTAATTGTTATATACTTCATCTAAGATTGGCCCTATACATGGAAGAGTTCGAGAAACCAATGGATGGATACAACCAGGATCAATTTTTAGCGCTTGGGGAAATAATTTACACTTCAAAAACACCAAAACTGCTTTAAGCATCGTTTTATATAAAATTATCCATATCCATTCACATTCAATTCTATAACTTTCATACTCAATTCTTAAAATTTCCAGAAAATAGTTTAGAAACTGACTAGATAATTGGGAGGCTTGCCAATCGATCGGTCAATTTGGCTGCAAAGCCTCCTAAACCATGTATGTAACTGTATATACGAGAAGCTTGCCCATCACTCAATTTGACTTATGCAATGCTGTTGAGATTGTACCAAAGAGATGAAATTAGCAACAAAATCCTAAAAACATAATCTTAGAATGAAAACAATTCTCATGTTTAATTATTCCCAATTCTGTTTAAAAAAATTAAAGAAAAAAAAAACAGAAAATTAAATAAAACATAAAAACGAAAAACCCAAAAGATTGTGATGGTAACCAAATATGAACAATTGTAAAAATTTTGATTTCCGGTAATTCCCCAAGAAGGGAACCAAAAACTATAAAACATTCTAGTAACCAATTATTGAAAAACAAAACTAGAAAACAATACTCACATGGCTATGTACTATTCTAGAAATCAAACTGATTACTAATCAAATATCAAAAATAGTTAATCAGGATAGAAAACCAAACTAGTTCAAAATGGAAACCAGTAGGAGGAAGCCAACTAGATAGAAAATTAATTTTATTCTAGCGTTAACCAACTAATGTATAATAACTTAAAAACATTTTCATTCATTCAAAAAGCATCATAAATAAGAAAATTAGTTCAAAATCATACCAAGATAAAAAATAATGAATGTAGAATAAAATCAGTAACAATAAGAAAACTAGTTAAAAGAAACTAAATAACAATAAGATGAAAAAAAGAAGAAAAAACTAAAGTACCTTCAGATTTTGAGGAATAGAAACCTTCTGATAATTTGGACCCGACCGAAACTTCTTGAACTTTTACTTCGATTTTGGAGCATGAGATCTTGTACCTGCTCGCATTACAGCCATGATTGAAAATCCAGCAAACCAATTAGATATAAGTAAGGCCTATGATCAGGTGGAATGGGTCTTCTTAGACAGTGTAATAGAGAAACTAGGTTTCTGTAGTGGTTGAAGAGAACTGGTGCAGAAGTGTATCTCAAAACCGAGTTTCTCTTTCATTATTAACGGCGTTCCAATAGAAAAAATGATCTCCCAATGAGGTTTACATCAAGGTGTCTCCTGTCGCCTTACCTCTTTTTGCTTTGTGCTGAAGGCCTCTCTTCCCTTTTTTTGCATGCCGAGCGTACTGGCAATTTAATAGGCTTCTCTTGTATTCGAAATAGTCCCCGCATAACCCACCTAATTTTTTTGCTGATGACAGTCTAATTTTTTGCAAGGCCAATAATACTGAATGTGCAACTATCAAGAATATTCTTCGACAACATGAGATTGCTTCTGGCCAATGTGATAATATGTCTAAGTCTGCCAGTACCTATAGTCCAAATATTGATATAGAGATTAGGACTTCTCTTTAAGAATTACTTGGTCTCGAGGCTTGCACTTCTTATTCTAAATACTTGGGACTGCCATCTATATTAGGGAGAAACAAGCGGCTATCTTTTATGATTATTAAGGAGAAAGTGTGGAAAAAATTACAATCTTGAAGGAGCCACCTTTTCTCAAATAGTGGGAAGGAGATCTTGATTAAAGCTGTAGCCATGGCGATTCCTAACTACACTATGGGGATTTTCAAGATCCCTCTAACACTCTGCCATGACCTTCAACGGATGGTGACCAAGTTTTGGTGGGGGGAATCCAAAAGCGAAAGACCGGTTTACAGCAAAGTGGGAGACGCTATGCCTTCCTAAGAGAGATTGGGGTATGGGCTTCAAAGACTTAGAAGGCTCTAATAAAGCTTTGCTAGCCAAGCAGGGGTGGCGGGTTTATCTCTGACTTCTCTATTGGCACGCATTCTAAAAGCTAAGTATTTTTCTTACTGCTTGTTGATGGAGGTTTTATCAACAATAAATTTATAAATAATTAAGAGATGTGGCTTGTGTGAATTGAAGCAGTAATCAAAGCAAATAAGGAGAGA